>PVIR01016704.1:0-36179 GCA_004026965.1 Petromus typicus | reverse complement strand
CTGAAAACTATAGCACTCTGAAAAAGGAGATAGAAAATGATATCCAAAAATGGAAAGACATACCTTGCTCCTGGATAGGAAGAACCAATATTGTCAAAATGGCTATACTCCCAAAACTACTCTACACATTCAATGCAATCTGATTCAAATGTCAACAGCATATTTCACAGATCTAGAGAAAAAAATTCAAACTTTCATCTGGAACCACAAAAGACCTAGAATAGCCAAAGCAATTCTAAGCAACAGGAACATTGTGGGGGGTATCACAACTCCGAACTTGAAAGTATACTATAAAGCCACTGTGATAAAAACTGCATGGTACTGCAAAGTAACAGACCCGAGGTACAATGGAGTAGACTAGAAGATCAAGAAACTATTTCAGATACACTGAGCCACTTCATCTTTGACAAAGGAGCCAAAAATCCTCAATGGAGGAAAGATAGCCTCTTTAACAAATGGTGCTGGAAAAACTGGGCTTTAACTTGCCAAAGGCTAAAACTAGATCTAACTCTTTCACCGTGTACCAAGCTAAAATCAAAGTGGATAAGAGACCTAAATATTAAAGCAGACACTGAACCTACTGCAAAACAAGTTAGGTAAAACTCTTGAAGACATTGGCTTAGGGAAAGGCTTCATCAACATAACTTCTATAGCACAGGAAATGGCGAGGAAATCAACAAATGGGACCTCATTCTTTTAAAAAGCTTCTGCACAGCAAAGGAAACCAGCAACAGTGCAAACAGGCAACCAACAATGTGGGAAAAAATATTTACCAGCTGTTCCTCAGATAAAGGGCTACTATCTAGAATATATGAAGAGCTCAAAAAAATCAGCCCACCCAAATTTAATGACCCAATTCAAAAATGGGCATCTGAAATGAACAGATATTTTTCAGAGGAAGAAGTAAGAGCAGCTAAGAAGCATATGAAGAAATGCTCAACATGGTTAGTCATTCGAGAGATGCAGATGAAAACAACATTGAGATTTCATCTCATTCCACAGAGAATGGCTGCCATTTCAGAATCAGCCAACAGCAAAAGTTGGCGAGGCTGTGAAGAAGAATGAACCCTTCTGCACTGTTGGTGGGACTGTAGACTCGTACAACCCCTGTGGAGATCTGTTTGGAGAATCCTCTAAAAGCTAGGATTGATGGTCCCATTTGACCCGGCCATTGCCCTGCTAGGTATATACACACAAGAATTAAAAGACTTATACCACAGTGACCTATGTGCACCCATGTTTATAGCAGCCCAATTTGTGATTTCTACATCTTGGAAACACCCCAGATGTCCATCCACTGGAGACTGGATAAAAAAGCTGTGGTTCTTCTACAGAATGGGGTATTACTCTGCCATAAAAAATGATAAGTTTGAATCATTTTTACTTAAATGGTCATACCTTGAGGATATCCTCATAAGTGAAATAAATAGGGCACAGATAGGTACATATCGCATCTTTTCTCTGGTATGAGAAAATAAAGATGTATATGAGTCGGAGCATTGTATGTTATATATTGTGCAATAGAAAATGCTCAATGTAAAATAAGGTGAAAGGGGACAATGTTGAGATTGTAACAAAAAAGTAAGGAAACAAATTTTATGTATATGGGGGGGTTGGGTGGTTAGGGCTATGGGAAAAAATGAGAATTAAGTTGTGACTTATACTGGTACAAATCCCCATTATGGAGTGCAATCATAATGTGTATATTTAATGTACCAATAAAGATTTAAAAAAATTAAAAAATGCCTCATTTCTTAGCTTGTGAAGCAGTAAACTGTTTTAAAGAAATAGTTTCATTCCGTTTGTCTAAAATAATTATGAAAGGTGTGGGTGCCATTTTCTTCTTAAAATTGATTTTATTGATGCATTTTATGCATAAATCATATTGGATTACATTCAACATTTAAAATTTGTACCTATACATGACACATCCTTATTCTATTTTTTCCCCATTCTCCTGCCCTCTCTATAACTCCCAACGCCTATTTACATAAACTTTGTTTTCTTTTTGAACCATCAATTGTTGTCTTTCTTTTCCTTCCTTTTCCCCAACTCCCTTTCCCCTTACCCTTTGAACATTTTCTTCCTATTTCACAATATTTATCTTATACTATGGAATAATTTACACCTTCAGTTCCTTATATTAGGGAAATGATACAGCATTTACACATCTGCATTCTGTTTAGTTTACTTATGAGTTGTCCTCAACATACCCATTTGACTATAAATGTATCATTTTTTATGGCAGAGTAATATTCCATTTTATTTATTTTTTTTAAAACCCATATCGTTTTTATTCAGTCTCCAGTTGATGGGGAAAGACATTATGAACAAAATGTCAGCAGCTGGGAATTATCAGGTAGAATCAACAACTGGGATTTCATCTCATTTAACAGCTTCTGCACAGTAGGAGAAATCACTAACAGAGCAAAAAGAGAAAGTATAATATGAGGAAAAAATTTTTCCAGCTGTTTGTCTGACAAAAGACTACTACCTAAAGTATATAAAGAACTTTAAAAAATCAACACCCTCAAATTTAAAGACCTAATTAAAAAATGGGCATCTGAAGTAAACAGACTGTTAAGGTGAAGAAGTAAAGGCAGTAAAGAAACGTGAAGAAATATTCAACATCATTGGTCATTTGAGAGATGCGGATGTAAATAACACTGAGATTCCATCCCATGCTATAAAGAATGGCTGATATCACAAAATCAACCATCAAAAAACACTGGTGAGGCAGAAAAGGGAGAAAGAAACTATTTTCCACTGTTGGTGGGTACCATTTTCTAAAGCTTAAACCTAGGTATCAGAACTCCACCTTATTTTGTGCTGTAGATAGTTTTGGGCTTACAATCGTTATATATCTTTAAAACTATACTGGTACAAATCCCCATTATGGAGTGCAATCATGATATGTATATTTAATGTACCAATAAAGATAATTAAAAAAAAAACTATCAGACAAAGGAAGTTAGGTGAGAGACAGCTTTGCTAAAAGACCTCCAGGTACTGAAATAGAAAATACTCAAAGTGAAATAGGGAGAAGGGGGAAAATAATGAGATTATAACAAAAAGAAAGGAAACAAATTTTATATAATAGGGGGTTGGTAGGGTGGGTAGGGTTATGAGAAAAAATGAGAATTAAGTTGTGTCTTATATTGGTACAAATCCCCATTATGGAATGCAATCATGATGTGTATATGTAATTTACTAATATAAATTTCAATTGAAAATAAATAAATAAAAGACCTCCAGGTATTGGAGTTCTGGGATCTCCTTTCCACAATGCTAAGCTAAAAACTAAAAAACAAAAAAAACCCCCAAAAAACTAATCTGTATAAAAAGTCAAAACACTTCTCTCAAGAGCAAAACCACAAGCTTGATTGTCCTGAGTAGCAATTGGGACTTAGACTCCAAATCCTGTGTTTCCAAATTTTTTTACCTTTTTCAGTTTCATCTCATAGCCTAAAATGAGCATACTGGGGAATTTTTTTGGAGTTAATTTATCCAGTACTTTCAAATTAAAATAGACTGATATAATCAGGAGAATACTCATTATTGGGTATTCAAATTCTTCTGCTCATCAGGCAACTCTGCTGATGACACCAAGATGTCAGGGTCAACACAGGTGCCAGGCCAAAAGGAATCGGTCCCTCACTTGACACAACAGGAGAGGGTAAGTTTATAGGATCTAAACAAATGACTATGAGAAAGTGAGAGAGAAAGTGCGTATTTCTGGAAGAGGAAGCTGCACCAACAGCCTGTTGCAGGTTTGTTTGGTTCAAAGCTAGCAGAAACGTAGAAGAAACCTGTTTGTGCTTTCTTTCTTTCCTGCCATTTGGGTACTGATACCCTCAGACTCCCAGGGAAGTAGAAATAAAAAATCCATCTTTGAAGCTTAATCCTAGCACAGCATTTTACAAACATTATACATTACATTGTAAATGGAAAAGGCTTTGTAGGGAGCAGGGTTGTAGCTTAGCTGTGTGTTTACTGAAGGTCTAGGCTTCAACCCCCAGCACAAGAGATGAGAGGCAGAAAATGGCTTTATGAGGAACTTTTCTACACCCTCTAAAACAGGTTTTCTACGACACTGCACACATTTTAAATGATTAGATTATAAATACACATTTGAAACACAGTCTACTTTTCTTCTTTTTTGGTACCAAGGATCGAACTCAGAACCTTGCACTAGCAAGGCAGCCATGATACCACTGAGCTAAATCCTTGGTCCCACAACTGACTTGTAAATAAAATATTTTATGTTTGCTAAAGTGACTCACATTTCACTGCATTTATTTTCTGTCCCAATTTTCCAGAGAACGTTCTAATGATACATAGCAGTAGGATAAGCATGCATTGCTATTAGGCGGTGCCATACATTGCAAAAAGAAGGGCTTGCCAGAGGAATGATACTGTTTATTTTTTCTAATTGAAAAACCCAAGTGACCTCACTCCCTAAGGATATCTTTTAGAGAACTATGAACATCTTTGAAAACCATATCCCAGCTGGGGGGTGGGGCAATGGAGTGAATGAGAATGTGGTTTCAAGATTTCCTGAAGAAGAAAGTCAAATCAATCTGTAAATACTCTTATTGCAGAGAGAAGAGCTCACTCAATTAAGGAGAAAGGAATGAACCAGCCCGCGGGACTCACTTGCTCATCATTAGTTCATACCGAGTTCCAGGCACCTGGCTTTCTTTTTCTATGGTTTTAGCCACAAATTCACGATGTAACTATTTGAAGGTATCACCACCTTGGGAGCCTACTTGCCTTTGTGGCTCGATTTGACGATTAGGCAAGCTGGGGCAGGGGTGTTGCGGCTATGACGGGGGATTTTTAAAGCAGCAGAGGCAACGTCTTGCCTGTGACTTACTACTTCTTGAAAGGTGTACTATAGCGCGATCCCCTCTGTTCCTGACCTTGCTGCTAGAAAGAGATACAGGAAGAACAAAGACATAGGTAAGAAACATTCATTAGTTTTTCACTTTCTTGGAAAAATGTGTGCATGTGTGTGTGTGTGCATGTATGTGTGTATGCATGCACACGTGTGGGTGCATGTATGTGGGTGCATTACTCAGCCGTGGTGATAACATTAGGAACTTAGTAGTTCACTCTCAGTCCTTATTAAAAGCACATTTAAAGATCCAGGTTGGTAAAACTGACCTCTCAATTTATTGCAGTAAATTGAATGCACTTGTATTCTCCTAGGCAGTTGGATGTGGCAGGAACAAGAGCTGCTGCCAACACTTTGAACAATAACCTGGCATAGCATTGTGTATTGGCTGGATTGCTGAGATCCAGATGACACAAGGGAAACCAGGCTGAAGTATGGGAATTGCTACACAAAAGTAAATCTACTGCAGGAGAACAAAGGAGGAACATTAAGACCTTCAGAACTGGCAGTTTTTCTGTGGGGACACAGTAAAAAATCTCAAATTTATTAGTCAAAATATTTCTTCCTCTGACAGGAAGGAAATGGCCTACTGTCCCATCGCACGAGGTGTGCAGCGAGCCGAGTGGGAAAGGCATGAAATCGCTTTCTCATGAATTACACCAATCAGCCTCAATCACATTAGGAAACCACAAATGAGCGGAATTAACTTATAAGTGAGAGGTTCACCTTTTTCTGTAAAACAATGAGCTCCTCAACTAAGGCCCTGGCTGGGAAGACTAGTTCAGACGGAAAGCAGAGCCCCTCTGCGGTCTGTTTTGTTTGACCGACTCAGATGCAGTCACAGAGGTACAATGTCATAACTTTCCCTCTAGACAAACAAGTTCTTTATGCCACTGTTTCAGTCGAGAGAGTCAAATAATACCTTTTTTATTGCAGTATTTTTAGACATTGGCTACATCTGGAAAAATATTCAACCAGATAATTAGATTGCATTAGCAATGTGTCTGTTGTGGTTTCCCTGATCCCAGGGAACGCAGCCCTTTATGAAGCACTTGGCCTCATGATCCACTGAAATCTACTGTGTAAATTGGCCCACACTAAAGCATGTGGAAAACATTTTTTGGCTGAAACTTGAAACCATTCATGTGGCTTGGAGACTGGGAAGCTCAGGCTGCCAACATCAATAGAACTTTGTACTACAAACCCAAATGGTCATTTAGACATGTGTACTTCTATGCTCACAAATGCACTGAGGTCAAATATTTTTTAATCTTGGGAATTTTTCCTCTTTATACAGCCTCATATTTCATGCAGGAAATGAGACTGAGTACAACAAACACAAATCATTGAGACTGACAGAGCATATTGGGTTCAAAACCCAAGCCCTGACTCTAATTGCTCTCCAAAGGCCCCTGGCTCAAGGTAACTGTTGATTTAGTTCAGCTGTTTTCAATCAGCACTGTAAGGTCTTGCTAAGACAAACTAGGGAGGCTGAGCTACATTTGTACCCGAGGATCCCTTGAGTATAAGTATAACACAGTTAGCATTCTAAAAGATTGCATTTGTCTGTGAGCTGCAGGCAGTAATTACAAGCAGGCAAATCTTTTGTGAAAGATGGTGTGACCTTCCTTCTGGTGCAAAAGTGATGATGGCTCTTGTGGAGGATGAATAATGTTTCCATTCAGAGTTCAGAGAGGAGGCCTGCCTCTTTTCAAAGGGTTGCCAAACTTGACAGCCAGTTTATTGTTGTGTTTTGGTGAATATCAAAGTACTTTATTGCTAGAAGGAGCCAATTTCTTAGTATTACTCAACTGCTGGAGGGTCCTAAAAATCAGGCCATTCTGAACTCCAAGAGAAGTCACTGCTAAATAAACAACATTGGATGAGTTTGATCAGGTGTCTTTAATTTCCTTCATCCTGAGTCTTTTTTTGAGACAGGGTCTTGCTTTTATAGTTCAGCCTGGCCCTGAGCTCAGCCTTGAACTCACAGCAATCCTCTTGCCTCTGCCTCCCAACTACTGGGATTACAGGCATGAATCATCATGCCCGGCACTGTGGAATGTGGTTCTGATTGCTGGTGGGTTTGAGTCTCCATGCCCAGCATTGTTGTAGGTGATTACCAGGGATCAAACCCGGGCCCTTGCACTTGCCAGGCAGCTGCTGGAACCACTGAGCTAAATCCTTAGCCCTGTCCTGAGTCTTCTACAAAGTCAACTGGTAGTGGTAAAAAGCTGAAATATCTGAACATGTATATTTATATTTGGAATAATATTCTCAGTCTGGTGTTGGCTTTGAAGTTGCAGAGTGGACTTTAAAATGAATACTTTGCATTCTCTGGCTATGGTCTTGAATTTACAAACAGGAATCACATGCAAATATCTGTTCTAGACTCAAAGACTGACGTGAAGGAGAGACTATAATGCTAACAGTGCTCAGAAAAGCCCAGACCATAAGTAGTTCACAGGATCACTAGAAACCAAAGAACTTTTGCTTCTGTGGGTTTCTAACTACAAATGTGTGTCTTTATTCTTCTCTTCCTCTCCTCTCTATGGCCCCAGGACACTCATACACATGTGTTTGCATATACACATACACAAGGTTTCTCTAGGAGCTGACAGCATGCTAAACACACAGTAGATGTGAATAATTATGCGTGCCTGAGTGACGCTGATGGGCTAAATGCAGTCTGTGTGCATATTACAAATGCAAGTGGAGACCAGAAGCATACCTCTGCTTTGAACACCACATAAATCGCCCATGTAATCTGGATTTTGAACTTTTTCGATTAAAGATGGACTCAAATTAGTACATATCAATTTAAATAAAAATTCACTTTGTACTCCATCCTTTCAGGACTATGTTGTGGAGAAAGGAGCATGTGTACATATGTACACACATGTGGGTGCATGTTTATGCCTGTGACAATTTGTAGATATAAAAGAGGCATTTTTATATCCATTACCTGTTCTAAATGCTCATGGTTCCTGCAGGTTAATGTGTATGTGTGAGTACATTTATACATCTATACACCTACTGACATTTATGAGAGTACAGTCACTTTCTAACACTTTCTATTTTAAGTTCTCTTCCATGGGTATTAAGTTTTCCAGAATTCTGTTACTCAATGAAATAAATATATCTACAATTCAGCTTTTCCTTAGTTAAAAGCAGGAGACTCAGAAAGTTACATTTAACTTCTGCACCCTTCAGAGTAATAAATATCAAGTTCAATTAATTGTGCAGTAACACTTTCTCTAGTTGCCAAATGTGAATGAACCGGGAAGAATATTGCACAGTGAAAGAAGCTGGCACATCAAGTATATTTATATCTTTCCTAGGTAAGAAGTAATAATAACCACTGGTGTATGATGACTTGAACCACCTCAGTGTTAGATTCCAAAGTAAACTGGCTGGAAATCACATAAGTAACTTGGCTCTGGGGGAGAGCTTCGGAAAGCACTGGTTACCAGGTAAATTGCAGAAGCCATTATCATTTTCTCTAATGCATCCAAAATGTCTGAAGAGGAGTGTAGAATTCTCACCTACACTGCTTTCAGGAGCAGCAATTATGGAAACCACATCTAAAAATACTTGCACAAATGTAGCTACAGGATCTTGTCTTTGGGAAAAAATTAAGAGTAGAGTTTTCTCCGGCAGGCATAGATTTCACTCGTTTTATTTTCACTAACCAGCCATGTAATTGTGATCGACTCATTTATTTCTCTGGGGATCATTATAAATATTTCATACCTTTGGATAATTGGCATGACGGGAAGTACTTAATGTATCATCTTTCTTATATTTTGTGATACATGTTTTTCTCATTTTAGTGTTTCTAAAATGAGGGCCTATCTTATAATTACAACCTTTATTGTTTCTTTTTTCTCCTGAAATATTACTTAATTGATATACTATAATACTATGGAAGTATAGTCTACCAATCTGCTTATCCCCAAAATTGTAATTTTAAAATTTTTTGTATGAAAGTTATATATGTTACCTAGAAAAATTCAAGGAACAAGAATTTAAAGAGAATATTTTTCTGTTGTTTTATTGTTATGTACATTGCAAAAACAGAGCACTAGGTACTGAAGGGCTAATTCTATCCCCTGCTTTCTTTCCACATCCTTAACCTACCCACCAATGCCACCCCTTCATTTTTGATCCCCAATGAGCAGCATAGTACTGTAGACCAGAGTTTGGGCTTCCAAACAAGCTGCTGCATCTCTGTTTGATTCTCAGTTCCAGTGTTTATTAGTTGTTGATCTTGGACAATTTATTTAATCTTTTAAAGTCTCAGATTTTTCATTATCCAAAAGAGAATTTTACTATGAAACTCATAATATTATCATACGGATTCTAAAGTGCTAGCATTGTATGTGGCACAGAAGAAACATGTAGTGCATGTTTGTTAGCAGTTTCATTACCAGTCCTGGCTTGTAAGGAAGACAGATGACAATGTTTGGCAGTGAATTTAGAATACTTGCTTGGTTCCTGGATCATCTTGTAAAGATACGTGCCAGTCAGAGTACAAACTTCATGGATTTGACTCCAACTGAACTATTTATAATCAGTTAGACCTCTCACTTGCACAATTTCCACCAATTCTTTCCCTGGTAATGCTCTTCCTCTTTCTTGATGTTCAGAATCCATTCCTTCATGACCTGTGGCTAATCTCTTCTATGTCTGCTGTCACAGTCTGCTTGAGTATGGACAATTCTACTGCTGGATATGGTGGTCAACTTCCTGGGGTGTCCATTTCTGCTACCACCACTCTGTCTAAACTGGAGGAAAGCACACACCTTTACTTGACTTCACCATCCCTAGCATGGACTAGATACTATAAACTATCTTTAAGGCTGAATTGCCAGACTTTAATGGCCTACAAGGATGATAGAAGGGAAGCATTCTGGAAAATCTGTAGTCACTTTCCTTCTAGCCTCTGAATTCTTTCCACCTATTAGACATCAGTTTACTTTCCTCATCTGGAGTATTCTGAGCATCATGGGCTTTGAAGCTCATAGCAAAACTCAGGGAAAGGAGTGTTTCTATTTTGAGCCTAAACAGATATTCCGGCTTGTGTTTCTGCTTCAGGAATGATCCATTCCGAGTAGATTGACAGTTAGATTATCCACCCCCATAATGCAGAAACCACCTGCACCAATTCCAATGCCATCCTGCTTTATGGCCCATGTAGGACACTTACATAGGCTAAGGTAGTTCAACCTCAATTTGTTCTGGTTTATTTGATCTTAAATATCAAAGAAAAACAGCAATCCAGTTCAACCAGGAAAAAGTCAAGGCCTTTAAATAGTCTATCCTCCAAAAAGGTATTAAAACCATATCATCAGCATCTCCCAATGTTTTTCTCGTCTCCTGTATTTAACTGTTCAATCAAGAACAAACTAAAACCAAGGGTAATAGGAAAAAATAAGAACCAAGTCATGTCACATTCGATATTAAATCATGTCGATATTGAATGTGATCATGCTACATATGTAAAATGTACCCATTTCACGATTAAAAAAACCGAGTCCACAAAAACTAGTAACTACCAGTTTATAAAAATCAAGAGATATTTCTGCAAATCAACCAGGCTTTGTCACATCTTCTGTCTTCCTTCTTTTTCTCACATCCTGCCTTCTGCCTCAAGATAGCAAAGGCAGTTTATCCATATCCATATCAGATTTTTCATTATCCAGTATCTATGACCAAATTAAATACATAGGCTTTCACTTATATGACATGGGCATTCTGCAAGGAACACACTAGGCTGACCTTATTTCTGCTTCTTTTGCAAATGTGGTCCTATTTTGTGGCATTCCTCTTGTGACAAGATAGTCAGAGGAGGCTGCAGAGACCTTGGGTCATTTTCACATCAATACTGACGCACAAAATGACTCAGGGGTTGTTGAGGGTCTGCAAAATCTGCACACTACTACTAACCCCCCCATCCCTGCTTCTTCTTGGCTGCCAGCAATTATTCTGCTTTGTGAGATCCAGAAGCACAACTTGTCTCTTTGTTTATGCTCTATCTTTAGCTTTAGGAACTATCATTATCTCTGTACTTCAATGTGTGGAGGTTATGTAAATACAACTTTTCCTCCTAGTGGAGAGAATTCTTTCTCTTTCTTCATGCTTTATACTTGTTGTTTTATTCAAATGGGGTCTAGTTTACAACCAAGTCTCATGATATTGAGCCAGAAATATGGAATTTGAAGACCTGAGCTGTAGGATATAGTTGGTTAGAAAAGTGTTATTTGGGCTAGTCTTGTAAACTCTGTTTCAACTTTCTCTTCTATAACATGAACTCGAGTCTTTTGACTGCTACCTGATCATGTAGCGGAATTGTGAAGTCATACAATGTCAGTTCTTTATAAATTACCCAGTTTGTGGCATTTTATCAGAGTTGTACCAACAAAAACTAAAGGAGATATATGGTACTGCAAAAGTTTACAACTTGAAGAAATGAACAAGAGAATGAAGTTCAAGAGTGAATCTATATCTCTGCTTTCCTTCCTAGTTGAAGAACTCCTTCTTTCCTATCATGTATTTTGCTCTTTAGTTGTACTTTAGGTTTCTCATATGTGAAAAACCATGTGATATTTGGGGATGGAGAAAAAGAGAATTAAAAAAAAAAACAGAAATGAAAAAAATTAGAGATAGAGCTTTTGCAAATGGGAAGAGTCCAAAAGTTGGAAGGAATGGAGGCTGGTAAATTGTTATGCACATGTACCAACTCCACACAAAGAGTGCAATTTTTATGTATGGTAAAGATGCACTAATAAAAATTAAAAATAGGAAAAAAAATTGAAAATGGAAAGAGGAAAGGCGAGCAAAGAGAGGTTGATGGGCAGGAAAGAATGATAAATGATGATTTGTTTCTTACAAAATTTGAGCCTATAACTCTTTCCACCCTTAAATTTATTTTCTTGACAGAATTTCAGGGTTATTTGCCACTACTGACAGAAAAATGCTGCTTTCATTCTGGAACTTCTACCTAAATAGGCTCAATGTATATTTTGTTATACATTGACATAGGAATAATAATTTTCTTCTCCTGAAAGCCTATGAGTAGAAAACAACTAAAGGCTGCCCAAGAGTGTGCCCATCTGATTACCCCAGGACCTCACACTTCCATCCCCTGACTGCATTTGGAAGCTCTGCTGTCTGAAGACACACTGGAGTATGTAGGGAAAAATGAGTCATTGGTGAAATCAGTGAAATATCTCTAGAAATTGGTATCTCTTGAGAATAATTTCTATCATGCCAAATGCACCCAGAGAAAATACTTTCATTTTTGACCTGCAATTGGCCAGACTCATTATCCTTAATTCAGATTGCATTTGCTAAATGTTGAGAGGCAAGTTTGAAGGATAAGGGGTATTTTTCATCATGGAAGAATGTATTTTAAAGGGTGAGAGTTGCTGACAACTATGAAAATTTGCTCCCAGGTTGTCTTTATTTAAGAATAAAATAATCTTGTAAATCAGTGCAATGTGGAACATTCACAATTTCCTTACTATGTGTGTGCTGGGACCAGGAGGAATGAGTGCTACGCATGTGTCAGCAAAGACCCTAAGTTGCACATACTAGAGAGCTGGGGCTGGCCACCTGCTTAGCCTGGTGCAGAAAGGATAGAGGTGTGGGTCACACAGATGGCAGAATGACGCATAAGAGCACATATTGCAGAATGACGCATAAGAGCACAAATTTGGGGTCAAATGCTCAGTATTATAATTCTTTCTCTAGCCGAGTACAGGCTCCATTGAAATGACAAAAGGAGAGTAGACTCTGAGGTGAGCTGGGCTGGTCTTTTTTCCTCAGTGGAGTATAGTATTTTTTTTAGAAAAAACTATACCAGAGACAAACACCTGTGATTATTATTAAATCTCTGGCCATTACTGAGAATTATTTGAAAAATAAGTTACTGTTTGTAAGGTGCTGTCTACTTATACAGCAACCAAAATATATATTCTACTGAGAAAAACGCTCAGCAAATCATATATAGTAACAGCAGATGGTGTGTACAGCAGAGAGTTTTTGTAGATTGTCTGACCACGTTGTCAGATGGCAGCACAACCACAAAAAAACATTGTTTCCTAAGAATACAGGTCCTCACTGCTCAACAGTAGCAAATTCCATCTTCATTTATGAAACATCTTCTCCATTAATTTGTGTGGGACACCAGAAAGAATTTTGAGTTAGAATGACATTATTTCTAACCCAAAATCTATTACAGGAAGAATTAATATTGAAAAATTTCTAAGTCCTTGATTTCTTCAACCCATGTTGGGTAGGGTTCGGGAAGCATAGAACTGTGCTTCAAGGAGCCTTTTTAAAAACAAAGAGCATTCCTTATTTATCACAGGATTTTCACTTTTGGAAAAGTTAGAGGTATGTTTGTTTTTTGAAGCAAGTATCAGTTACTTATAGGAATTTACAAGGTCCATGGGTGAACAATTACATGAGCAGAATGGCAGGCAGGTGGCTGTTCCCCTGGTCTAGACCTAATTATGAAGTCGGTAAGAGTTCATAATTGTTGGAGAGCTTGTGAAGCTGAAAATCCCAAGCTTAAGCTTCAAACACTATTTTATAACAGATGGCAAGTTAAGGTTATATCATAATCAGAAACTATTCACCTTTGAAGGAGCTAATAGAGAAGAGAATTATTGCCAACATAACCCAGACAAATGATAGTTCATTCTTTAAGTACCCCCCCCCAACTATTTCTGGTTAACATTTTAAAGACGAGCATACATTTAAATGCAGATATCTTCTTCTATTAAATATTCAACCGTCATTTGAGGCTAATCAAATCTTCATGCTCAAATAATCTTTATTAAGTACAATATGTGTACCATGGTATGTTAGGTACAATATAAAGAAAAAAAAACTGGCGTGAACAAAGATACCATATAAATAGACAGGCAAGCAGAATAAAATCCTTCCATAATGGAAAGTGTGGCAATATGAGGCAAGAACCCACGCTAATAAATGAATAAAAACTATAATAAAAATGCTTAATAAGTTCCTACTTACACAGCTTTCTTGCATGAAACATATATGTTTTTATATTGTATATAAGAGCACATTTTACTGCTTCTCTTTTTCAGTATATTCTCTCTTTTAAGAATTTTAGCAGCTGCTTTTAACTGAGGACCTTGAAAGGATTTTATTGTACTTTTATTATACATAAGCTTTAGATCTCAGGTTTTTATGGTGTTAGGTAAGTAACTCTGGGAATAATGGCCATATAAACTCTTTTTGAAAAACAGCTACTGATTTTTAGATTCTTTCATTGTAAAGTTGAACTCCTTTAGATAATAAATAATTATATTTATGATTCATACTTTTATTCACTTATGAGTTATATTTGTTTAACAAACAATCCCTGTCCTACCTGCAGAAGTATCATTGATAGGGCTGCGTCTAGTTGTTCCCCCAAAGCCTCATGTGCTCAGAGAGGTGGGATTTTTCAGAAATGGCTGGACAAGGATGTGTGATGCTGGGAATAAGGGTGTATGATTATTAAATTTGTCTATTGATTGGTTTGACATAGTTCTGGCAATGGATAATGGGAAGGTCCTCCCCAGGTCTGAGCACTACCAACCTTAAGAGTGTTTAGCCTGGAAACAGTATTAGGGGCAGAAAGTTGGTTCCTGCTTGTCATTTGTTGCTTGCTACTTTGCTATATCATTTGCTTGCTGCCTTCTTCCTGCCATGAGCTGTTTCTCTTCCTGCCATTTCACCCTGCCTTGGAGCCAGCCAAAAACAAACTAACACCTCCACAAACTGTGAACTTAATAAATCTTGCATTCTTTAATGTTGGATGTTGAATATTTGACTCAGCAATGAGAAAAGTAACTGAAACTATTTTAGAAAATTATTTGCTCTTTGTTTCCAAAAATCTCACAGTCTGAGTGTGGTGTGGCCAGGGAAAGGGAAACCTATTACTGATAAGGCAGAATCTTGTGAGAACTGTGCCCCATTGGTGGTATGGGTACCACCTCGACCCAAAAAACACTGACACTTAAGTACACAACTAAATGAGCTTCCTTAATCAACAAAGTATGTTTCCTCCACACAAAGTCCAAAAAAGAATTAACCAATTCAGACAAAACCCAGAAGATTTCCAATGGACAGTTCACCTAGTCTCAAAATTAGTTCCTATCATAGTGTCCTATACCTTTCTCAGTGAATGGCAGGAAGCTCGGTCTAAGCTAGTGTGGACACCACACCACAGGGGGAAGTCTATCGGAAGTCAGCTGCTAGGTATCAGAATCCTCAGGGGATTCTGACTAAAAATGCAAAACTCTGCACTTGCCTGCTGATTGGAGTAAGGCTCGCCAATCCTTCTTTTTAACATGAGTCTCAGGTAATTTTAATTATTATCCCGATTGAGGGAAGCATCCTTAAATAAATTCAGCAGTTGCAGAAACTTACCTAGCACTAAGCAGTGGGTTGGAGAGAGAATGCATCATCTCTGCTCCAACAGAGTTTTTTTTTTTTTATAAAACTGCAATTTAATCTAAAATTCCAGTGGCTTTACATTATGGGGAGATGAACTTTAAACACTATGGAGGAAAGAAAAAGACATTTTATTTTATATTATTCATGTTGTTCCTATCCACAGTGTGTCCGTTCTCCTAATTTAGGTTTCTCTCCTTGACTTATTCCACCATGAGCTATTGGCTAATTGAATGTTAAATGAGATAATTTATTTGATAAAGACACTAAACTTATCAAGGTGTATGCACTGGTTCACAATGTACTTGCACCTCTTAGCTGCTAGAGTCATGGACCAGCTCTCCACAAGTTCCACTTATCCATAATCTCTGATGCTGTGGCTTGAGGTTCCCATCTTAGGCCTAGTGTATCCAGGCTTTATATCAGAGACACATGAACTAGTTTCTTGTCCTTCCTTGATCAGATAGAGGCTAATAGGCTGTTTTTCTACTGAGTGGGGCTTTCTTAAAACCAAAGTGCTTTTTAAAATTCAGTCAATTTTATGAACTCATTTAAGCAGTAATAGGAATAAGCACATGCACTAGAGCTCAAGTCTAAAAGGAGAACTGAGAGCCCAGACCTTCGAGTCTCTCCCTACTTCAGAGGCCTCCTGCTGTACAGAGGCCTTGACATGTGCTTTCTCATCCTCTTCTTCTAATGTGAATGTCACATCTCCTCTGACCCTGATCAAATGCCTTGGAGGAGAATCCACAATATCACATCATTTTCAGCTATTAAGAATTCCAATGAGAAGTCTGAATCCTTTTTTTTGATACTTGATACCATTTAGACCTCACTTTCCCTTTCCCTTTTGGGTCCTGCATTTGAGCATGCTTTTAGGAATGTCCAGAACTTCCCCCTCATACCTCAGGAGGAGAAGTTCACATGGTACAAGCCCTACACAAATGCAGACAAACTCATCCACCTGGCCTCACACTCACACAGCTACAGACCTGAGCCAGCCGGCTTTCTTGACTCACTTAAGCATTTGGACCTACTTGAGAGGTATGAACTGCTCTCCTCAGAGATCTTAATTATGTAAGTAATAAACTTTTCATAATCTTTTGTATGACACCCACAACACAACCAGATTTTAGATGAAAGTACATCTGGCTCTGCAGATGTACTTTAAGACTTGTTATGGCTCATGCCTAGATGTCACCCCAAAGCCTTCTGCAGCCATAGCTGGGCATTTCCAGAGATGATTGGATCTGGAGTGTGTGATGTTAGAATTAAAGGTGTGAGATTACTGAATTAGTTCACTGACTGATTTGTCAAGTTCTGGGTGTGGATAATGGAAAGGCCTACCCTGGGTGTGAGTGCTAACCACTTGAAGGGCATGTAATCTAGACAGAATGTGAGGGACAGAAATGTAGATGCTGTTATTGCTTGCTTTCTGCTGCTCCTGCTTCTGCTACTGCTGCTGCTGCAACTGCTGCTGATGCTTATCTTCTACTTCCTGCTGCCTGTTCTATAATGCTTTTCCAACATATTACCCTGTCTTGGAGCCAGCTGACTATGGACTTAAATCTTTTCAAACTGTGAGTCAAAATGAACCTTTCGTCTTTCAACTTTGGGTATTGAATATTTGTCTCAGTAGCAACAAAAGTAAATCAAATAAAGCTACAATCTCATATCTAATTTAAACTGATACCTGTTACCAGTAGTATTTCAGTCTTATGAAAATGAACTGTGTATGTGAGCACACACTTATATGTGCCCTTTTTCTTGTCCACATTCCCAGTTTGTGTTTAGGACTGCCTGAGGAATGGTTTTACTGTGAAGTCATTTGATTTTCTCCTTTGCAAAAATCAACTCCACTTATGTCCAATGTTGGTAAAATGAAAAAGGGAACAAATAAAAAAAAAAACTTGCTCATGAGTTGGTCATGTGATTACCATTCTTTTCTCTTATTTTCCTTTGATTCTCTGCTTAACATTGCCAGACCTCAATGCTACCTACACAGGAGATGTCCACATATTGGAGCTGACAGGATGCACAGCTATTAGTTCTGCAGGGATCTACTTTCACTCCCTTGTGCTGCCACCCTTTACACTAATGCATAACTTTCATGCTTCTAGAGTCCCTTGGCTGGTGGGACATACCTTTGGAGATGCTTATGAGAAAGATGAAGTGAGCTGATTACCTCAGTGCCTTTGGGAACACATACAAACCATGTTAAAAGGGTAGTGTACCTACTATACTCCCCAGTTTACCCATCTCTGTTGGTTGCTACTTTGGCAGCTATGCTAATGCTCAACATATACTCCATGCATTTCCCTTGATTTTCCTGTTCTTTCTGCAGAAAAGGTAGCATCATGCAACTGAATGTGTCCAGTGCTCTACAAGTGGAAAGTCCATGCACCATATCTGGTCAAAGGCAATTTAAGAGAAGGTTCTTCATAACCCTGACTGACCACCAGGAGGCCATTATTAACATGACAGCAGCACAAGATGGCTCATCTTGGAACTCTTGGTAATGTGTAGAATAAGACTCCACCACTCACATTAGACACAGAAGGTGCACCAGAAGGAACTCTGCTATGTGAACCATTTAGATTAGAAGTTACTTTGGCACTACTGAAAAATTACCTTTCTATTTACCTGTGTATCTAGTTCGGTAGATATATGGATATAATTACTTTACTTAGATATATTTGTTATTTGAACTCACATAAATGGAAGCATTATTATCAGTTATGGTAGATATATGGTAGAAACATTATATAATGATGCTATTATAAATTGTTATAAGATTATATGTCTATATAGTATATATTATACATATTTTATTATATAAATATTATATAAATGTTTTATAAAATATATAATATATCCTGTTATAGGAAATATACTTAATATACTAATATAATTAATTTAATTGCTATTAGTAAAATACATGGTGAAATAACATGTAATCCAATCACTGTCTGAAAAATCAAGGGAATAATAACTGTAGAAAATAAACAAATTAGTATTTAGTACACAGTTGTCATATTCATTTGAAAACCACCATCAGAGGAATGATTTACCCTGTGATTAATAAACATGATACATAAAACAATTTTAAAACTTAGTAAGACCAATAGCGATGTAGAAAATGAAGATAAAATGTCACATCTACTACACGCAGCTGTGAGAATGAGGGCAAGGTGCAGTAGCCCAGAGAGCTGCCAAACTGTCCCAAGACAGCACAGCAGCTCACCCTGCTAGCAGGTGCCCCTCTCATCTTCACATTATAAGGCGGCCTGCAGTTTTGTGAAATCCAGTTTCCTGACCCAGAAACCTAGATCTGTAGACCAGCAGGAGCAGGAGAGCAAAGCTGCCTCCTGTAAGTGGCTTGGCACCTGAGACAGAGATGCAGAAGTGTTGTTGGTTCACTGGGCAAGTTGAGAAGCAGCAAGACACAGCTCCAGCCTGACACAAACCTCCATTGTAATAAGGATCCTGTGTCTTTCAGAAACGTGGAATCATATTCAATAATCTGTATTTTGGAAAGCAGCAAGTTGACGGGCATATTTTATTTAAGCAGATGTGGCAATAACCACGGTAGAAAAGATTAGTACCAAGGGAGTTATGGTTAACATGTGACTTTGTGACTCACAGCTCAGATTCACTCTTCCTTCTGGATCTGGGGCATGTGGCCTAGTTTCTTAAGAAGAGTTTTGGGATCCTACCTTTTTTCTATCTCTATTTCCTTCTCTACAATTTCTGGACATATGAATAATCATCCATCAACAACACCTTTGGGTATCACTGATTCCTACATGGTTTTCTTTGCAGAGTTACCATCAAGAATTGTGAATTGTCTGAGATCTGACTTGAATTTGGAGGCTAAGAAGTTATCTTACCATGGTTATATGGGTGATTGCAGAAGACACAAGACCCAGGCCATAGAGAAGGACTGTTTGTGACACACAGCCTTGGCAGAAGTCGGACCACCAGTGTTTTGGCAGTACTGTAGTTCTATGACCCCTGTGCTCTACAGGATGACAGGAAGGCCAGGTGGCACTTGCTCATGAAGAGGAGTGCTGTGTTACAAAACAGGCACACTGAGTTAGGGGACTCATATCTTCTCTAATGAGCTGTAACCATGCTGGCCTTTGGCTTTCAAAAGAGATATTATTCCTATACATCAGGAATTTATATTTTCTCTATAAATATCCTTGAAAAGACAGTCAGAAAGAAAAGGTAGCAAATGCCTTCCTCTTTGAATGTAAGGAAACATGAGGAACTAGCAAAATATATCCCCAAAGTTGGTAAAGAGTAATACAGTCTCTCAAAGTCTCTGAAAACAAAAGATAATACAGAGGCATATAGATTGTACTTTAAGTCCCAAGGCAGGAACAAACTGCATGATGTTTGAAGTCTTCTAAATAACTTCTTGCCATCGTGCCTGGAACCTAAGTGGCCTGGGCAGAGACTGAAAATGTTTTAATGCCCATCTCTACTTCTCAAATCCATGCATGCAAAAGACAGGATGTTTCTGGAGAACTAGGTCTGTATTATCCTCAAGTACAAAATAGCTACTCAACAAATATGAGTTAACTTCCCTCAACTGCCATTATGTGGGGCCATGAGCCCTGTACAGACCCATTATCATGGAGAAGAGCTTAGGGAAGGGAGAGAAAGCACACTTCACTCTCACATAGTGTCCTCTGTTATTTTGAACTCTGGTAATTCTCTCAATCGCTACTTAAGGAATACCATCTTACTACCCAAATCAGTAAATACCAGCTCAGGAATTATTGTTTGGGGTTTATCAGTTTCTCCGTAGCTGAACCATAGAACTATTGTATAACAACATGTGACTAAGTCAAGAGCAAATGGAATAGGAAAGAATCCTTAAAACCAATTGTGATAATTTCTCTTACTCTGTGCTGTTTTTTGTACTTTGTATTACTGATCAATATACAGATGAGGAGTTAATAGTTCCAAGCATGGAATTTTAGTGTCATGAAGAGCAGCTTTGAATAAGTAGGTAGTCCAAGCAATAAAATCAAATGGGGAAAATAGATGCAAACTTCACAACTACACACAGATAGCCAAGTACATAAAGGCACAAATATGTATAGTGATACCTGCTGATTTTCTTTCCCTGGAAACAGTAAGTTTCTGCTTATAATGGATTCTTTTAGAGAAACAAAGAACAGGAAGACATTTCCTTTTCAATTGGACTTTTCTAAAGTATCTTTTTAAAAAAGACCAAAAAGGAAGGCGATTGTGGAGAGGTTGAAGTGAGGGTAAGAAAGGGTAGTAGGGAGTTGGATCTAATTGAAGCATTACCTGCATGTGTGGAAATGCCACACTGAAATTTATACATAATTTTATGTATGTATAATTAATACACACTAATAAAGATTCACTGACTACAAGGAAAATTTTTAAAAGGGTATGCCTTATCTCTTTCTTTAAAGTTTGGTCTTTTTTATATTTGATTTTTAAAAATTATTTTTATTATGAGAAAGTATACATGACATTAGTTGTCCCATCATGACCACTTTTGAGGGAATTTCTGGCATAAAACCCAGGCCCCATGCACACAAAGCATGCACTGAATCACGCAGCTTCTTTCCAAGTGCTGCCATCTTAGCCATGTTAAGGGTGCAGTTCCTGGTGCTAAAACCCTCTATAAATTTGTGCAATCATCACTAACCTCCATCTGGGTTCTCGTTGTCTTCTAAAACTGGAGACTATATCTAGAAAAACAAAAACTTCCTACTTACCTTTCCCTGACTGTGATTCTACTTCCTGTCTTCATGATTCAGATCAACTACCACACATAACCAAAATTACACAGTATCTCTCTCTCTCTCTGAATTTGTATATTTCACTTAGCATGTTTTCGAAGTTCACACATGTGATTCTTGTAGCCTGTATGAATGTTTTCCTTTTGAGGGCTGTATAATATTCAATTGTGCATCACATACTATATTTTGTTTATCTATACATGTGTCAATGGACATTCAAGTTGCTCTCACATTTTAGTTTTTAAGAACAATGCTGCTGTAGACAGAGATGTGCAAATACTTCTTGGAAGCCTTGTTTTCAGTTCTTTTGAACATGTACTCAGATGTGGAATTACTGTATCGTGTAGTAACTACAGTTTACACTTTTTGAGGAACTGCCATTCTATTTTTCACAATAGCTGTAACATTTCATGTTCTTATGTACAATGTTGCAATTTTTCCACATCTGTTGATATTTGTTATTTTCAGTATTTTGAAAGTAGTAGCCATCCTAACAGTATGAGATACTCATTATAGTTTTGCCTTGCATTCCTCCCATGATCATTAATATTACATACCATTTGTATTAGACATTTGCACATCTTTGGAGAAATTTATACTTAAGTTCTTTTCCATTTTTGAACCTGGCTGTACCTTCTTGTTTATGAATTTTAAAAGTTCACTATATCTTTTAAATAGCAATTACTTATCAGATTTGTAACTTACAAGAATTTTCTCATTTTGGGTGTTGTCTTTTTACTCTGTTGACAAGTTTTGGTAAGTGTATTGAAGACAAACATGTTTATTCAAATTGTGTTAATATTATTCTTAGAACTCAATAAACATGTTCTTGCTGACTTTGAAAATCTACTGTCTCTGGGATGTACTGTTCTGTTGGTAGTCTTAGTGCACAAATAGTTTAATTTTCATGAAATACAATGTGCCTGTCTTTTGTTAGTTTGTTTATTTGTTTGAGATAGGGTCTTGCTTTTTTGTAGTTTAGGCTGGACCTGAGCTCAGCCTTGAATTTTCAACAATCCTCCTGCCCCTCCCTCCCAAGTCCTAGGATTACAGGAGTGAGCCAGCATGCCTGGCATTGTGGTATGTGGTATTGATTGCTGGTGAGCATGAGTCTCCACACCTGGCATTGTTGTTTGTGGTTACTGGGGATCGAACTTGGGGCCTTGAGCTTGCAAGACAGGCACCGGAACCACTGAGCTAAATCCCTGGCCTGTTTCTGTCTTTTCTTTTGTTGCCTGTGCTTTTAATATCATATCTAAGGATAAATCCAAGACATTTGCAGAACAATGGATACACATGGAAAAAATATTTTTAAATGAAAAAAATCAGATGCACAAGCTTAAAAACTATATGGTTTCTCTCAGGTGAATAAGACAAAGTACAAATAAAGAACAAAATAAAAGATGGAAAGAAGGGAATAAAGAGATAGATTATTTATGAATGAGTAGGGTCCAGAAGACCAAGGGCAAAGGGTTTAGGGTGAGAGAAAGGGAAATGAAAAGAGTTTGAAGAATCACATACATGTATGTAAACATTATATGTCATAAGCATGAACTAAAAAAATAATAATGAAAATGGGAAAGGGGGTACATGTAGGAAGAGGATGGGGATTCATGCAGTGTTTTGTACATGTACCTACATTCTTCTTCTTCTTCTTTTTTTTTTTGAGACAAGATCTCACTTTTGTAGCTCAGGCCAGCCTCGAACTCACAGCAATCCTCCTGCCTCTGCCTCCCAGATGCTGGGATTACAGGTTTGAGCCACCACACCTGAAATGGTGGTAGGTGGTTAGCAGGAATTATATATGTGAACTCCTCCAAAAGCTAAAGTTCTCTGAGGAGGGGCTTTTGGGAGGTGACTGGGTTGTGGAGGCATGATACTCATCAATATATTAGTTCACTGACAAATTTATAGGTAAATGTGATGTTGAGAGGTAAAGTCTGAGAAGAAGACACAGGTCATTGAGGGAGTGGCCTGGCACAGTATAGCGCCCTCCTCTGTCTGCTGATCATCTGCTTCCCTCCCACATACCAGGAGGTCTTTCTCTTCTGCCAGGCCCCCTTCTCATGAAGCCCTGCTTTGAAGCCAGCTGTCTATGAACTTAAATCTCTACAAACTGTGAACCAGAGCTCCTTCCCTAAATTGTGAGAGTCTCCTACTGTGTCACATCAGTGAGAAATGTAACTAAGGCATGTACTAATAACATAAAATTAAAAACAAACAAAGGAAATCATTGCCAAATCCAAAGTCATGAAGCTGTTGCCCTGTATGTTTTATGTTTTACATTCAGGTCTTTATTCCATTTGGAGTTAATTTTTGTACATGGTATTAAATTAGATGGAAACTATTATTTTTGCATGTGAGTATATAATTTTCCTAGAATTATCTGTTAAAAGGATTGTCTTTTCTCATATCAGAGAGAAGATACAATTTTTAACACATCTGTGACCTATTTATTTCACTTATGTGTATGTCCTTAACATACATCCATTGAAATAGAAAATATTCAAAGGGAAATGGGATATAACAAGGGAAAAGAAAAAATGTGATGGTAAAAAAAAAGGAAACAAAGCTTATGCATATAAGGATGTTTAGGTTGGGTAGAGGGATGGGAAAAAATAGAATGAAGTCATGGCATATACTGGTACAAATTCTCAATGTTGAGTGTGATCATGATGTATGTATATAACATATCAATAAAGATTTAAATTTTAAAAAGATTGTCTTTCTCCTGTTAATGGCATCATTGTGAAAAATCATCTGACCACAGATGTGGAGGTTTCTTCATGAGCTCTTTACCCTGCTCCGCTGGTCTGTGTACCTGTGCAATGGCTATTGTCACAGTACTTCACTTACACTGCTCTGTAATAAGGTTTTGCAAAGACCATCCATGAGTCCTTCAGCTGTGAGTTATTTTCATAATAAGAACTTAAATATTGTATTGTTTATTTTTGTAAAATACATCATGAGATTTTGTAGGAATTGTTTCAAACCTTTATCACTGCTTTGAGTATAATTGACATAACAATATTAAGTTTTCAAATCCCTGACCATGACTGTTGCCATATATATATTTGTATATATGTAAAGTTTCTTTCAGCAATGTTTTGTAATTTTCATTATGAAAATCTTTCTTTGGCTAATTTATTTCCTGGTTAATTCTTAGTATTTTATCAATATACTGTTTTAGTGGAGTAATTTTCTTTTTAGATTAGTCACGGTTAGTATAAAATGCAACCAATGTTTTTGATTTTAGTGTTGACTTTATATTTTGATACTTCTCACAGTCAGTTATTAGTTCTAACAGAGATTTTGTGATGTCTTCCAGGTTCTATACATCACGGTTATGTCATCTACAACAGAGATAACTACTTCTTTAATGATTTGGGTACCCTTCTTTGCTTTTGCCTGCTTAGTTGTTCTGGTTTTCTGCTACTTTGCTCAGTAGATCTGGTAATAGTGGTCACCTTTATCTTGTTTCTGATCTCAGAGTAAAATCTTTCAGTTTTTTCACTATTGACTGAGTTTTTCAGAATGTTCATTTTATTTGGGTAGTTTGTATCTACTTCTAGTTGTCAAGTGTTTTACCAGAAAAAGTATAGATTTTGTCATATTTCTGCACCTGTTGAGATCATATGAGTTTTTGGTTTGTTAATTTATTTGGTTATCTTTTTTTAAACTGTCATTCTATTAATGTGGTATATGTATTTTATTGGCTATTTTAATACATTGAACCATCCTTGCAAACTGAAGAAAAATTCCACTTAGACTTAGTCATGTTATATAATATTTCTGTATTATATAGGAACATATACTGTGTTCCTGTGTAACAATCCTATGAATGTTGCCAGAATTTTGTTAATGACTTTTACATCAATATTCATAGGGATTTGTTTGTAATTATTTTTCCTCTTAGTGTTTTAGTATGTTATCATTAGCCAACTAAAGCTAATCTCATAGAATGAGTCCAGAAGTCCTCTCTCAAAAAACAAGAATCCAGATATAACATGTATAGGTACAAATTCTCAAGGATGAATGAAATAATAATATACACCTAAAAAGTACCAACAAACTCAACAAATAAAGAAAAATAAGTTCTCTCTCTCTTCAATTTCTGAGAAAGGTTTGAGAGTAAATTGTGTTGTTTGATAGAACTCAACAGTGAATTCAAGAAGTCTAGAGCTTTTGTTTGATTAGGAGATATTTGGGTATTGATTCAATGTTCTTAGGAGGTATAGATATGTTTGGACTGTCTTTTAAATTTTTTTTTGCACATATATAATATATTTTGGTCATAGTCATACTTGTAACTTTCTTTTTCTACCTCCTTACCCCTTTCCTCCTATCCAATAATAGTATCCTTTCATTTTTATTGTTATTGTTGCTTTTAGAGTCTACATGTTAGGAAATTATGTAATACTTGTCTTTCTGAATTTGGCTTATTCTAAGAAATATGACTATCTCCAGTGCTATCCATTTTTCAGCAAGTGACATGATTTTCCTTCTTTGTGTTGAATAATAATCTATTGTATAAACATACAACATGTTCTGTTTATATCTCTATGTCTTTATGATTTCATCTGGGTAGGTTTCATGTTTCCAAGAATTTGTTCATTTTATGTAGTTTATCAAATTTATTTGCATTCTATTATTCATAGTACTCTGTGATTCTCTTGTTTCAGTTAAATCAGCAGGAATCTCCCCATTTTCATTTCTGGGGTCTTATGTAGTTACCTACCTTTTTGTTCCCTTTGTCTTTTTTTATAGAAGTTTTTCCCTTTTATTCTTGTCTTCTTCACTTCAAAGTTAGGTTGTTGACTTGAGAACATTCTTGCTTCTTACTGTGCTCTTCATTACAAATTTCCAAGTTAGCACAGCTTTCATTGTGTTCCATAAATTCTGGCATGTTGTAATTTGTTTTTCTTTTTAATTAAGTATTTTCTAATTTCCATGATTTATTCTTTGATCATTTAACTGGTAAAAAAGTACTAATTTCCAGCTTTATACATGTTGATTTCTAACTTTATCCCATTGTGGATAGAGAAAGTATTTTATATGATATGTATCTTTTAAGCTTATTTAGACTTAATTTATGGCCTCGTATATAATTTATGTTGTAAAATGTCCCATCTGCACTTGAGAAGACTATATATACTATTGCTGTAGGAGTCTAATTATTAAACTCTCTTGTTGAATTGCAACTTTTACTAAAATACAAAGTTCTTTGTCTTGCATAAATTGCTTTTTGTTTATTTTTTCTTTTTCTTACTTTTTTGCAAGGATTAAGTTGTGAAATTTAAGACACATTTTTCACTACATATTTTCATATATATAAAAATAAATTTTCTAAGAATTCAAACTAATATTTAGTTCCATCAGAATCACAGTTTCCTAAAATTTTTGTTCTTGTACAATAAGTTAGTTTAAAACTCATATACTTTCAATTTTATAAATATTTTAGAGCCCTGACAATGGCATATGCCAGCTTTACACTATTGTTTTATGTTCCATTTCCTCCGCTGTACTCTGAAGTTGTCAACCTTCTGCTACTCATCTTCAGGCATAATACTATACCCTTAAGGTCAAATCCACTCCATTACAAATAAAATACTGAATCCACCAATAGACTCTCGTTTTAAGAAAGGAAAAAGTAAATAATAACATCCTGGTTATCATGGACACTGCTACTGAGGATAAGAAGTTGGTATACTGTGGCACTGCACCATGTAAGACTTTATTCCTCTTCCAATTATCTAAAGAAAGTAGTCCCAAAATGTCCTACCTAAATCAGAAAGTCTCTTTCACTTCTCAAATATATTGTATTTTAAATCTGAAAGAATTACATTTGAAAATGCCTATAAGTTTATAATGCCTATAAGTTTATTTCCCTAAGGTGAAACATGATTTAAAAAACATTTTTGGAAATATACCTATCCCAAGGTAGGTCCTCTGGAAACAGATTAAAAAATGAAGTTTGGTGTACCAAATAGTGATTAAGCATCCGTAATCTACGGAATTGAAAAAGAAAAAGCAAGACTGGATAAAGAGAGAGTTCTAACTGAAGTTTAGGCCTACAAAGCTTTGACTAAACTCTCAGGAAGTTCAGAAGACTAGATGGCATGAGAGGACCAGAAGGCCCTGACTGACTGGGAGTTGATATCTTTGCTACAGTCAGCCTTCAGATTTAGGCTGTCACAGAGAGTGCCTTCTCACGTGATGATGCTTCCTGCATTGGAGACATTTAGAAAGGGCTCAGAGTTCGAAGCTGACTCCTGACACATGCTCAGAAGCTGAACACTGAATATCTTCCTGGATGAGCACCCAGGCAGCATCTCTCCTACCACTGTGTGCTCTGAAAATCTGTGTTTTTCTGCATGAGATCCACAAGCACTTCTCCTTCCATGGACTGAATTAGGAAGTTACTCTAGATTACAGGACGGAAACTTTCATTTCATTTGACTTCACCAGTGATCAAACCAAATGACTGTCTTGAGAGAGATAGAAATTAGAAAAGGTAAAAAGAAAGAACAAGAATTTGTATAGCATATTATCATTTACTATATAAAGTGGTATTCATATAATTAACACATCACTCTAATGGCCATCTTAAAATCTTTTTATGATCTATTTTCAGGAGTAAAAAGTCTTAAGATGAAAGTTCAAGTAATTTGCTGAATTTTAACATACATAATTAGAAGCTAAGCTGTATCCTCTGGCTCCAAGTCTCAACATTAGAGAGAAAATATATTATGTCAGAAAAAGCACGTGTTTTGGACTCAGACAGTACAGACAATACTTCCATACCTTCATTGTTTGGGCTTGGGTAATTTTTCTTAAACTCTATGAGGCTCAGTTCTTCCTACATAAAGTATAATAAAAATGTACTCCTTTGAATCATTATATGTGTTAATTTATAAGTGAGGAAAGATTCTGACATAATACATGACATACAATGAGGTTTTAATGGATGAAAGTTCATTTTTGCCCCTATTGAAGTCACATTTTATTTGTGTTTATGAGCTGGCTAAGCACTAACTACCAATATCCCAGCGGAAAAGCTTGCTCTTAAAGCCATAAACTGGAGTAATTTAAGGATGCACAACAAAAACATAAAACTGTGTTTTGGTTCTAAACACAGTAAATCACAAGCTTAAATCAGTGTCTACTACAAGCAAAGACCCATTTGCTTTTTAACCCTGATATGGGAGGAGTCTTTATCAAATGAATATTCTTGTTACACATGTCCAATGATAGAATTCTCTTTTTCACCTTTGATAGTAAGTACAACACATATGAGCTACCACATTAGAAAATAATACTGAATTTTGTTACACCAAGGCTCTCATAGGAAGAATGATAGTTTCTAAGTCCAGGCTGCCCTGAATAGACATTTTGCCCTATGAAAGAGCACACAATACATTAGAGTAGTAGCTGAGTCTATAAAACTGAAACTAAACCCTACATTTAGTAAATATAGGAAATCTAGAGTCAGTGCGTTAAAAAGTCAGGCAACCTTACACAAGTTTTGTGTTCTTTCTTTGGCCTCTCTTTTAAAACAAATGTTTGAGAGTAGAAACTAGAATTTCAATAATTGTATCCAGATCCAAAATTCAATGGGTCTATAAACTCACTGAAAATTATACATACAGTGAGTAAATGGCACAAAAAGGGAAATATATTGGGCGGTCATCGAGTATCAAAATCAGGAAGACGGGTTCTATTGCAGCAATCCCTTCTAAACAAAGCCTCTGACATATTTAATTACTGCTCTATCACTACTGAATGATGGTGTGTGGATCCACCTTGGATTGGCCTGGAAATATCTTTCATTAAACCTTGTCAATATCTGAGCCCACAGTGCCAACCAGAAGAACATGTTCCAGAACAGATTGAGACTGAGGGTTTAACTACCAAGTTACAAGAAATATTCAGGAGAGGGGCATGTTAAAGGATATGAGAGGGATATAGTCATTGAAACTGAGCTAAGCAAAAACTATATGCAGCTTTCTACAGTTAAAAAGAGAAAAACAGAAATACATTATGTCAACTCTGATTTGAGCAAATCAACTTTAAAAACACACTTTCATGAGGAAATCATGGAGACTTGAATGACAGTTGCATATTTGATGATATTTTAAGTTATTGTTTATTTCTTGAAGGGCATCATGTTACATTCTGAAAAAAAATTCTTACCTTCAAAGTCCTATGCTAGAATATTTATGGGTCAAATATTTGGGGAATGGGTAAAATATTGATGAAAGTGAGTTAAAATTGGAAATAGTGAACAGTATTTCAAGTCTAGTGTTACTATACTTTTTATGTTTGAAACTTTCCATCATAAAAGTTAAAACACATGCATGTTCACATATAGAGAAAGATTCTGCTTAAAGGGAAGGAAAAAAAAAACTTAATTAAAAGCAAAGAATGCTCCCAGAACTTTTGTTTTAAATCTCTTGCTAGTATTGCGAGCTAAATAGGGGTAATTCCTATCAGCCACACTGTTCTCATGAAACAAGATAGAGATAATTTCAAGAGCTTGCACAAAAAACACCTAGAATCTGTTACTAGAATCCACAGCAGGAGAGCCAAAGTTTGACTTATTCACAGCAGGAGTTCTTACAAAATTTCTTTACCTCATGAAAGTTTTATCACGAAGAAACTTCCATAAATTTCCTTTCACCATGGTGATTTTGGTCTTCAGGTATGCGAAGGTGATTCTAAATCTTTCACAGCTTTTTTGTCCAGGAAACACTTCTTATATAGGTTTAAAAAGTGGGAGGCTTTTCTTTGGAGGACACTTTTGTTCTGCTAAAGCAAGTTTGGTGCATGGATGAGACAAGGCACTGTTTCCACAAAGACAGTGAAGGGAAGGGATGCAGAGGGAAAATTACAGCCATGGCACTTTTTTAATTTCATGTTTACTTTCAGACAAGGCCCTTAAATTGTCCCACTCATGGGGTAGTCAAAAGCAGAGAGGAGAAACACGCTGCTCTGATGTGTGGGAGTGCGCGCCCGTGTGCACGCTCGCGCGCAAACACACACACACACACAGACACACACACACACACACATACACAGACTGATAGCTGATGGCTTGTGATAGTGCTTCCCAGCCCCAATTATGATTGATAGCATTCCATTATCTTTATGCTTATTTTAAAATTCCCTTGACACAGATTGATTAAAGGCATGGACCTCTCTGAACTTATGAAAAATTTATGGATTTGAAAAGAGCTTTAACATGTACCATTTGAGCACAAATCATTTCTGAGCTGTCACTGTTTTTCCCACAGTCTTCCTTATGTTGGTAATATATGTTTAATAATCAAAAACCAATGCTGGGGATTAAAGCATCAAGATGTTACAGAATAAAGCAACAACAACAACAAAAAAGAAATTAGATTTGTATGATTTTAACTATTCTTTAATCTGCTTCTGGGCAACAAAAGTGATTTGTGTCAGCCGTTATTGCATTAAACTTTAATTTTCTTCCACCGGCACAGGATTATAGAAAGGAGTATTGGATTGCACTCAGCATGGATTAGCTGAGCACTGTCTCTGCTGCCAAGGAGCAAATGGATTTCCTTCTTTCTTTGATTTATATTTTTATTGCTGTTTTTCCCCTCCTTCTAATTCCCATTACCCTTCTGTTTGCCAGCTCTGAGATACCCTGTAGGAGCAGCGGCAAGGCAGGCAGAATTATTGGCTTATTGCATATATTTATGTTCCAAGGCTTCTCAGTCATCTATGTCAGAGGAATCGAGTAGCCTCCAGCTATGGAGACTGCATGCTAGTTTTCAACTATAAAATTAAAAAAAATGTAAAAAGTCACCTCTTACCTGATTTAAGTCAGTAAAACTAGCTGGGTTTTGCCTCACTTCTAATGGCCCAGCTGTGTCTCACAGCAGACGAAGAAAACCGCTGTGAGACAGATATAAGAAAAGCTCCCAAGCTCGCTTTTGCACTCAGGAGGGTACAGGGCTGCAGTGGTGTCCCAGAGGAAGGGAGAAGAGGCCCTGGATTTTGCCTCTAGTGTCTCTGAGGTAAAAGTTTGTTTCTGGAAACAACAGAAAATAAACTCCCGTAATTTGAAGAATCGGGGTTCCAATGGCTGGTCCTGAGTATGAGCCTAGAAGCGCGCTGAGGACAGGGCCTACTGTGCGGACAGAACCACGACTCATGCTAAACCGGGGAGGGGCTGCAGACTTGACCGTGGCTAGTGAACAAGAATGGGGATGTGTTCCGTGGGTCTGCAAAGGTCTCCGGATATCTGAAGAAGGAAATAAGCTTGTCAGATCTCGGGTTGGGTTTCAGTTCTCGCGGGCTTATTGAGAATCAAATAATGAATTCCTGGGTCTCAGAAGAGTGGCTCTTGGGGAGCGGCTCGATGGAGATGTCAGTAATGCTTGGAGAGAATCCAGGTGGCCAAACCAGGGCCTGAAGCTTCTGAGCTCAGGCAGCCCCTGCACTGCTCCCCACAGCCACCCGGAGGAGCTGGCCAAGCACAGACGCATGCCTGAGATTAAGAGAAGCATTTCAAAGAGTAGAATAAACATTGCATGAACCACTAACAGATTGTTAGAACAAAATCCAGGGCCCTGGTTCATGAAGTAGAGTTTTCCCTAGAATTAGAAGAAAACTCTGCTCGTTATCTTATACTTTTGAATACACAGCACACATGAAAGTTAAAACCAGGGAACTGCGCTTGCTTGTGAGGCACATGCAGACATCTTAGCACATCTGTCCATGGACTCCATGAGGATGCTTTGCCTCTATCACTTGTCACCGATTCTTACATTTCAGTGTGTTTTCACATTAGATATAATGTTACACCAATGCAAAAATTAAAGATTCTGAAGTCTCATTCCAGGGGTGTAAACTATCTGGCTCAGACAGTCAGCAGACCTTTCTTCCATTCTCCTTTGGCCCTGTTCTGATATTAGGATATGCTACAACTACTTGGTTAAAGATAATTCTTTTAAAAGGCCTGTTTGATTTTTCACTAACTGTAACATCTTAATTCTATGCCACCTCAAATTTATAACAAATCTCATTCTTTATTAAATCAATTTTTAATCTGAAGTTTTATTTATAGTTTTTAAGGTTTTTATTTTATTTTTTTTTCCTGGAAAAACTAAATAGGGCTCTATTTTTCCTGTTTCTTCTGTGGACAGTAAACAGAATTTTTATTTCTGCTCAGAGTATCAACTTTAAGGCCACCTCACACATGTAGACAGTGCTCTGGAACTTAATATCATAAAGGATTCTCCAGGCCATGTCATGGGAAAGCTAAATAGAAATATTAGACATCAGCTGGTAGCATCTCTCTGAGGCAGACCAGACCTCTATATAATCAGTTTTAAGGACTAGCAGTTGCTCATGAAAATATCTCTAAAGTGCAGTGAAAACATATATTAGTTCAAATGACATGCAGAGAACATTTAAAAAATACAAAAGGTAAAGACAACGTTCCTATACTTTCCAATACTGGTGCTCTTTGCCCACTAAGAACCCGAGCATTCAGATTTGGCTCTTACTTTCCGAGTTAACACAGACCCCACAGGTTTAAGTCTTCGTCACACATGACTACCTCTATTTCCAACAGTGGCCGCCCATAGGATGGTCAGGATGTCCCCATTCTGCTGAGTACACTGCAAACTCAGGGTTCCTAAGACTTCCTTCTTCAGTTGGACATTAGCTAAACATTTCGCTTGAAATCAGAGAAATGTTTTACTGTTAATGACCAGTTTGGTAGAAACGGAAATAACATAGCAACAGCCAAATAGGAATATGCTTTGTACTACAATAGGGAGGAGGCTCAGATGCCCTCTGCGCACACAGCCCTCCCCAACCTGTCACTGTGTTCACCAAGCTCCTGGCTCTCTGAGCTGCCTGCTGAGGGGTTACAGGGCTTTCATGGTGAAGGTTCTATTCCTTAAATCATTGATCTGGTGACAAAACTCATTTCCCAGACCTTCTTTCTACTTAAGGCTGAAATGTGGGGTTAAAATTTTCAACTCCTTAATTACAGAGCTGTTTTTTTTTCTGATGACTAGCTCTCATCTTGAAGCTATTTATGCCCCTGTTAGGATTTGTGTCTAGATGTCACCCTGAAGCCTCATACACTCATAGGGGGGATTTTTTCAGTATTATCTGGATCTGGAATGTGTGATGTTAGAATTAAAAGTGTGTGATTACAGAATTAGTTCAAGATTGGTTTGGCAGGTTTTGGGTGTTGAAAGCCTGCCATGGGTGTGAGTGCTACCCATTTGAAGGACATGTAGCCTGGATAGAATGTAAGGGACAGGAAGAGGGCTGCTCTTGTTGCTTACTTGCCCGCTGCTGCTGCTCCTGCTACTGTTTGTATTCTGCTGCTTCCTGCCTTGTCTCTGATGCCTTCCAGCATGTTACCTTGCCTTGAAGCCAGCCAGCTACAAGCTGAAACCTTTACCAAGTGGAAGCTAAATAAACCCTCCCCCTTTTTAACTTTAGGCATCAGGTATTTTACCTGAGCAATGAGTAAAGACAGCCCGTTCTCACCACAACACACTATCAACACAAAAATACATTACATTCCAAGAGTCTCAGGAGCTCTGTGCTGGAGAATAGGGGTAAAAATTAAGTGTTTTTCTTATTATACCCCATATGGACTTCCAGAAACATACACTTTTGTCGTCATGAGTCTTTCTACATGTAAGTTCAATCTTTGTTAAGTTTAGCTTGAATCATCTGAACCTAGCAGGCTGTGGTGTGGATTGGGAAATATTTGATATGTGGTTGTATAGCTTTTTACACTAGGAATGCATCCTGAAGAATGTGGCACTAGACAGCTTATTTGTTTCACAACCATTATAGAGGAGTGAACTTAAACAAAGATAGCTACATCAGTAGTTGATATACTCATATATGTTTCATCATTGACCAAAATGGCATGATGTAGCATAAGATGGGTCTCCTCATTTGGGACCCAGCAGATGCCCATTATGTTTGTTGCAGTCAGTGGTTGATACACAAAGGAAGGCAGGTGAATAAGATAATGCAATGCTTTTTGAGGCTCTGTGCTAGAATAGGTTCACTATTTCTTCTCCCCTTGCACTGAGCTGGCCAATACAGGTCACATAACCAAACCCAAAGAAAGACCAACATGCTTTTTTTCCTTTGTTTAAGCTGTGAGTTTTGTCCAGTTGCCTCCAAACGCCAAAATCAAACCCATAATTCTTCTTGACTAAAGACTCCTTGATTGCAAAAATTGGCTATGTCTCCCTGCTGTGAATTGAACTATCAGTCTTTTTTTCAAGAGCCACTCTGTCCATCAACTCTTAATTCATTGAGAATTCTGAACCAGACAAATCACAGGCATATTGCTATTTTGATTTTTAGCAAGGCTATGTTCTAAAAATGAGCCCCAAGTCTATTTTGTTTGATTGTTTACCCTTGAAACTGAGTCTTTGGAAGCCTTTTATATTCAAAATATTTCTTTATCTTCAACTGATGAAGATGAACTTCCTTTTAACCTTGAAAATTCTAGAATTTCTGAGGATTCTACTATATTTTCATGTGTTTCTCTTCTTAAGGAACATGTTAAATTAAACGAGTAACCACCAGTTCAACCCACCAGCAATCTACCTCAGAACCTCTGTGCCCAAGCTTATAAGGTTATATAGCAAGTGTTTCACCTTTAGATAACATGAATTCCCATTTACAGGCTACTGAGCAAGTTTCCTTGCTACCCGCTGTCTCCATTCTAAGAGACTCCCACTATTTTAGATTATGGTTGTGGCTACTACTCTCATACTACAAATGTTTAATAAGTTGTCATAATAATGCTACTTTACAAAAGTTCTTGGAATTCAGTGGTTTATAATAACACATTTTTTATCTTACTGAACAGAGGCAAATGAGAGAGATAACTAGTAGAGGTCCCCTACAAGATGTACTGAAAGAGTTCCTTCAGGTTGAAATACAAAGACAGTAAATTGAAGCTTTATAAAACAAAATTAAATCCCCAGGAAAGTTAACTTTATAAGTAAATAAAAAATTCAGTAATACCATAATTTTGTTTCTTCTATATAATTTAAAAGATCAGTATAATATAAAAATTATAAAGTTATGTCAAGGAGCACATAATATAAAGATCTATTTGTGATAACGACAACATAGAGAGTAGGGAAACAGGGGCACATAGGAACAGAGTTTATATATGCTACTGAAGCAAAGTAGATACTAATTCAAATTAGATTGACATAAATATATAAGGCTAACTTTAATCCTCATGGTAGTCATTTAAAAATTAATCAATAGATATGCAGAAAAGGAAATGAGGAATCAAAATATTAATGTATCAGAATTTACCAAACACACAAAGAAGCCACACTGGAGGAACTAAAGAACATAAAGTATTAGACAATTCTTTCCTTATCAGCAGTCATTTTAAATGTAAATGGATTGGGGCCGGGAGTTAGCTCAGTGGTTCCGGCGCCTGTCTTGCAAGCACAAGGACCCGGGTTCAATTCCCCGGTAACCACATAACAATACTGGGTGTGGAGACTCACACCCAGCAACAACCAGCACCACATACCACAGTGCCGGGCATGGTGGCTCACGCCTGTAATCCCAGCACTCGGGAGGCAGAGGCAGGAGGATTGCTGTGATGTGAGTTTGAGGCTGAGCTCAGGGCCAGCCTGAACCACAAAGCGAGACCCTGTCTCAAAAAACCTAAAAAAAAAAAAAAATGTAAATGGATTAAACTTTCCAGGTAATAGACAGAAATAGCTTAGGCACATGTTCCAACAATTTATTATTTTTTTTATTTATTTTTTTTTAAATTATCTTTATTGGTACATTAAATATACACATCATGATTGCACTCCATAATGGGGATTTGTACCAGTATAAGACACAACTTAATTCTCATTTTTTTCCCATAGCCCCACCCACCCTACCACCCCCCCATATATATAAAATTTGTTTCCTTACTTTTTTGTTACAATCTCAACATTGTCCCTTTTCACCTTATTTTACAT
>PVIR01016703.1:0-36031 GCA_004026965.1 Petromus typicus | reverse complement strand
TTTTTTTTTTTTTTTTTTTAAGGTTTTTCGAGACAGGGTCTTGCTTTGTGGTTCAGGATGGCCCTGAGCTCAGCCTCCAACTCACATCACAGCAATCCTCCTGCCTCTGCCTCCCGAGTGCTGAGATTACAGGCATGAGCCACCACGCCCGGCACTGTGGTATGTGGTACTGGTTGCTGCTGGGTGTGAGTCTCCACAACCAGTATGGTATGTGGTAACCTGGGATCGAACTCAGTGCTTGCGCTTGCAAGACAGGCGCCGGAACCACTGAGCTAAATCCCCGGCCCTGAACCCATAACTTGAGTGGATAGGTTTATTTTGGATCACAGCCTCCAAGAGTTCAACTCATAGTCATCTGGCTTTAAGAGAGAAATGGAATGGTCGAGAAAAGCTGCTCATCTCATGGTGACCAGGAAAAGGGGGCAGGGAGCTATGAAAATAGTACAACCTCCCAGGCCATACCCTCTGTGACCCACCTCCTCCAAGAAGGCCTCTCCTCCAAATAGCCCATTCAGCTTTGACCTTATCGATGTCTTAATCCAGAGATGAGGAGTACAGTATCCCATGATGCAGTCACCTTCTATACCCTACCTCTGAACAAATTAGAGTTCAGGGATGCAAACCATAACATCAGAGTCAGATGAAACAAGCTTGGCTTATTTTCAACATTTTTTATTATAAAGCCTGATAAATGGAGAACTCATAGAGAAAAAAAATCAGCTAATAAACTGTCAAAAACAAGTATTATGGGGCAAGGTCCCAAGTTCAGTCCCTGGTACCACATATTAAAATGCTGGGCATGGTAGCTCACTCCTATAATGCCAGAACTCAAGAGGCAGAGGCAGGAGGATTACTGTGAGTTTGAGTTTGAGGCTTGTCTGGGCTACATAGTGAGTTCAGGGCCAGCCTGAACTACAAAGTGAGACCTTGTCTCAAAAAAAAAAATGGCAACCCCCCCCCCAAGTATTATGTAATCACCATCCAGTCTGAAACTGCATGGTGCCCAGAATAGATAGATCATGTGTGCCTTTCTTACCAAATCTGCCACTTTGATTTCCATGGTATTAACTTCCTTGTCTTTCCTTAGTTTTATTCCTAAATGTACATCCTGAACTAACTTGTCCTGGGCTATTTCTAAACTTTATATAAATGGAATCAGACTATGAATTTTTGCTGTTTGACTTCTTTTGCTCAGTGTTATGGGTTTTTCTTCCCAGTCTGTGTTTTTAGTAATATCTGTACAGAGATATAAGCCCTATGTCGTGAAATTCAGCTACTTAAAGTATACCATGAAATGGTTCTTATCTATGTACTCATCATCACAATCAGTTTTGGAACATTTTCCTCATCTCAAAAAGAAATTCATATGCTTTAGCGATAGCCCTTCATTCTACCATCCCTCTCAGCCCTAACTAACCTTTAGTCTGTTTTCTGTCTCTATAGATTTTCCTATTCTGACATCTCATATATAGATATATAGCATGAGGTCTTCTGTACCTGGATTCTTACACTTAGATTTCACTTAATATTTTGAAGGTTATAGCATATTTTATTTTTTGATATTCTGTTATTTTTTATTATGGTGTAGATATGACACATTTTGCTTATCCATTCAATGATGAATATTACCCTTTTTGTCTGTTGCAGATAATGCAGCTGCAAGATACTTGGGTATATGTTTTCATGTGTAGTTGTGTTTTTTATTTCTCGTGGGTATATGCCAGGAATCGCATTACTGAGTCATATTTTATAGCAGCTAAGTTAGCTAGAAATAAATATATAGTCTTAGAGGGACTGGGGTCTCAAGGAAGTCAACAGAAAAAACAAAGGCATCAGAATTGTGGGTGGCAGCTTCTGAGAAGGCCAGGCCCAAGATAAAGGTGAAATCATCAGGCCTACTTGCCTCCCTAAGGGACATACAATTGTTGGTTGTTGTTTATGTGAGGTTTTTTTTGGCCGGAGAAGGTGAGGCACACAGACAAGCACAGACTCTGGGGAATGTTTGGAACTTTTGATTTACTTAGGCTTAAGTGTTACATATATAGCAAAAGGTCACAGGGAGGGGGTGAAGGCTAGGAGGAAGGGAGGGTTTATAGGTTTGACCTAGCGTTTTGCCCAATAAGAGAATTTTGTGAGTGGGGGGATCTATATGGTATGAGCTATGGGGGGAGGTGAGGCCATAGGTGAGAGACAATCCTTATGTACTGAATCCCTACATGTATCCCACACTGCCCCTTTGTGAGCACCCGGTATTGCTGCTATTGTAACACACCAATTACTCTTCACCTGCCTCACTATTGTTTGCTGGATGTATAGAAGAAGGTAATATCTTTCTTTAATCCACAGGCCTTCAGGTGGAGAGGAAGTGCACTTAGAGGTTATATTTAGGGAACAACATTTAGACAGTCTCAGGCACACATGGGGCTGCTATCAAGATATGAGGATGTGGGCCGGGGATTTAGCTCAGTGGTTCTGGAGCCTGGCCTGCAAGCGCAGGGGCCTGGGTTCGATCCCTGGTAACCACATACAATACTGGGTGTGGAGACTCACGCCCAGCAGCAACCAGTACCACATACCACAGTGCCGGGCGTGGTAGCTCACGCCTGTCATCCCAGCACTCAGGAGGCAGAGGCAGGAGGATTGCTGTGCGTTTAAGGCTTGTCTGGGCTACATAGTAAGTTCACAGCCAGCCTGAACTACAAAAGCAAGATCCTGTCTCAGAGAGAGAGTGTGAGAAAGAAAGAAAGAGAGAAAGAAGAAAGAAAGAAGGAAAGAAAATGGGAAATACCTTTCATCATGTTCTATAACAGAAGTCAGCAGACTTTTTTTGGCAGGTAAGGGGTCAGACTAAACATTTTGGACTGTGAAAGCCATAATGTTTCATAGCTGTCCCACTCTATAGCCACAAGCAGCACATAAGCAAATAGATGTGGCTCCACATAAATAAAACACAGGCACACAGCTACAACAAAACAGGCAGCAGGCTAAGTTTGGCTAGTTTGAGCTCAGGCCTGTTCTAGAACTAAATGTTACCTCTGTCAGTCCTCTCTTACTTATTGGGAGACACTGTAGTCCAGTAAGTTCCAGCTTTTCCAGGTCATTTCAGGTTTTTTTTCTGAGCCAACACTATGGTATGTGGTAGTGATTGCTGGTGGGCGTAAATCACCATGCCTGGCATTGTTGTATGTGGTTATCAGGGATCGAACCCAAGACCTTGTGCTTACAAAGCAGGAGCCAGAATCATGAGCTAAATCCCTAGCCCATCACTTCAGGTTTTAACTCAGAACTCTTGGGACTTCCACCATCTTCCTTCTCTTGTCCTTAGTTCTCTTCCCTAGCATCATGGCACTGGAAGGAGAGGGGTCCACTGACCACTGTCCCAAGACTCTGGCTCCTTGCTAGCTACTGATATACCTGCCTCTTGTTAGCCTCAGTCTGTCAGTTCACCCAGGTTCTTTGAGTTTCCCCTCTGTCAGCTGTGGCATCCCATCTGTCTTTCTTTCTTCAATACTGGAGATCAAATCGGGACCTTCATACAGAGCTTCATCCTTGATCTATTTTAAATTTTTATTTATCTTTTTTGAATTTTGAGACAGAGTGTTGCTAATTTTCCCAGGGTAGGCTTGAACTTGCAATCCTCCTGCCTCAGCCTCACAAAGTACTGAGATTACAGGCATGTACTGGGTTACATTTTTAGGCACAGAAATTCTATCCGCTCTAGACATCATGGACTAACTGGTGACTGCAGCACAAAGTACACACACTGTTATTGTGTGCTCCAGGGCTTTTGGCTGAGATGGAGGCCAGAGATGGAGGCTAGGTCTCCTCACCTCTGGATCCCTGAGTCTATCTCAGGGTTCTGGTTCCATGTTTTCCCGGGCCTACCCTTCTGCCACCAGCCGAGGACCTGGCCCTCCCTGACCCTTCCACATCTCTCTGCTGAGTTTGCAGCTAGTGATTTTTGTTATATTTTTCAACACCACTTCTCAACTACATAAACACAGATTCCTCTAATCTTCACGCACTTGAATCCAAGAACTTAGAAAACTCACGACAGTTTCTGTCATGGTCCTTTCTTTGAAGCATTAGGGACAGATCTGGATCGAAGAGAGAGAAGAGCAGAACTGAATGAAGGGATTTCAGAATAATACTGCAAAATCATGTCCCGCCACAGATAGGTGCTATTATCAGTAAATGAGGCCTGGAGAGATTAAGAGGCTGGAGTTTTTGGGGAAAAGTTATTGGGATTTAGAACCGGAAGTCAAGGCTTTGGGCATGTATGGCTTTGGTGATGTTCCAACCCTGCCTTTCTCTTCTTTACATGGACAATGCCAGGGTTAGCTGTACCAGGCCCAGTGTCCTACCCTCAGCAGGTACCCTAGTGCCCTTCCTGTGTTTTGGCAATCTCTCTCAGGCCTTCCTCAAGGGGTCTGCTGACAAGTGGAATGAACTGGAGCTCTGGACCTCAACTCCACACTTACCCGACTGTGTCACTTGGGCAAGTTTTTCTCCCTCCCTTGGCCTCAGTTTTCCCACCTGTACACTGGGGATTATAATAATAAAACAGTACACAGTCACCGAGAGCCTGCAATGGGAGGTTGTGCTGGAAATTGGGGTTACAAAGGGGAACAAGATTGCCCCAATGCGCTCAGTAGGTGCTTAGTGGTTATCAGGATCCGTAGGTGCTTAGTGCAGGATTTATATGACTTGCTGCCAGCAGCCCGGCTGTCTGGCCTGCTGCATGGTGGCTTTTTCAGGGAGTTTTTCTTTGACCTGTAAGTACCTTTGTCCCTAAAAGATGTGCAGATGGTTGCCTTCTTGTGTCATCGGGCTGCTGGGGCCCTAAGAACAGTGGGCCAAGTGGCTGGCATCTTTGTGTATTTTTAGCTGGTGGAGTTAGCTAGAGTAGATGTGGTGGGGCTCTCAGAGATTGATTGGAAGACTCACATGATGAGTTGGGAGGAGCAGGGACTGGGAGATGTTCCCTGTAGGAACATGCTAGGAAACTCCCACCAATCCCTGATGACAGCCACAGCCTTCCTCAATTTCCTTATAAAACACACACCGCAAAGATGAATAAATGGGATTGAGAATGATAGTGCACACCTGCAATCCAAGCACTCTGGGAGGCCGAAGCAGGAGGATCACAAGTTTGAGTCCAATCCGGGCAACTCCTATCCTCTATCTAGTAAAATAACCGTGAGCAAAGTCATTTTTGTAAATGTTTCTTCCTCTGTAAAACTGAGAGATTACCGTGCTTGCCTCTCAGGAATAAAAGTGTTTAATTTGTTCAAAGCCACACTACAGGCCTTGGTATATATAGACAGACCAACAAGACCTCTGGCAAGCTGCAGAAGGGCTGCAGACCCCTAGAGGTCTCCTTAACCTCTGTGCACGTGGGCAGTGTGTGTGAGCTGGAAGGAAGAGAGGAGACACGCTGAGTTTCTCTGGAAGACACCCAGTGAGAAAGTTGCTCACCCGGGCTGGAAGATAGAGGTTGGCGATTCTGGTCAACTGCACCCAAATTCCTAGGCCGCCATCGCCGAGGTGCATACTTTTTCTGTCTCCTACGGTATTTTGCTTTTTACAGCTCTAATTCTGTGACCTTCCTTTTGGGAGGTTGTGTCTCCGGGGTAGAAGGTGGAAAGTCCCTGGCCTAAAGCTGGGGAAAGGGGACTCCGGTCCAGGGTGACATCCTTGGCCTACTGTAAGCCGAGGTCAGGGCTACTGGGAGCCCTGCGAAAAGGGAGCAGATTTGGACGAACCCGTCATAGGGGAGGGGTCTCGAGAGGGAGTCCCTTAAATCAGGGAGGAAGGGCGAGAGTCCCGGAGATAGAGTGGTGGGCGGGCTTCCCAGGCCAAGGGGCGGGGCCCGGGGCAGGAGGGCGGGGATTCTTGAGGGGGCGTTGCTTCGCTGACAAGACTAAACCGCAAGAGGCGGAGCCGAGGTGAGGCCTTGCTTTCCCGTGGGGCGGAGCCAATTGGGCGGGGCCCCAGGACAGGGGGAGGAGCGTGGCGGTTCGCGCTCATCCTCCTCCCCCCAGCCCCGGGTGTCCCCGTGACGAGGCAGCGCGGAGCCGCCGCGGGCCGGGCCCATCCCGCAGCAACAACCCCGGGGCCGAGCAGGGGTGAGGCGGGCAGGCAGCAGCGCCGAGCTGGGCCAGAAGAGCGGCCAGGTGAGGCCGCCGAGGCGCAGGGGGCGGGGGCTGCGCCGGGCGGGCGCGGGGGGCGTGTTTGCGTGTCTGGGGGTGGCGCAGGGAGCGGGTCCGAGGCCGGCGCTGTGGTGGCTGCGTGTGCGCGTCCCTGCGGCCGCGGGTCTGGGCGCGCTTGCGGGCCCTGGGCTTGCGGGGCTGTGTGCACGCGCTTGCTTCTGTGTGTAGGGCCGGTGTGTATCTGCGTTTGCCCTGGGCCGTTATCCTGCCCGCCCGGGTGCGGGGGCCGGTCTGCGGGCCGGTCTGCCCGACGCAGTCTCTTCGGCGTCGGATGTTTTCCAAACAGGCTGCCTGCGGGAGACCAGCTTTGCTGCAGCTTGAACCCGAGAGGGAGCGCCGCCCCCCTCAGGCCTCTGGGGACCTGGACAGCCAGGGGACCCCAGACAGACACCTGCGGGTGGGAGGGAGGGACGGAGCAGGCGCCCAGAGCCTGCCCGCAGGGTGAATCCAGAATGGAGAGACTGAGGCACATAGACGTCGAAATGGAGGCAGGCAAAGAAGCGCAGGAAGGGAGAGAGTGGAAAGAGACCGCAAAAAGGACAGTGCTGGGAGGACAGAGAGTCATTGAGAAACAGACAGAGGCCTAGACCTGCAAAGGGGCGGAAAGATTACAGTGGACAGATAAAGCCCAAGAACCTGACTGAGTGGAACAGTTGAAGAGCTTAAGCCAGGAACCGAGTTTGAAATGAGGGGAAAAGGGCCCCAGCACCTGGATTGCGTCTCTTCCAAGCACATCCCGGTCTGAGGTCCTGGCCAGGAGGGAGCCTCTGGTCACTCTCAAGCCAGTCTGTTCTTCTAGTCTGGCCAAATGTCCTGATCCTCTTGGCTTTGCTTTCCGCTCCCCACTGTCACAGTGTAGGAGACAGTTTGGGGTGGCTGAGGTGAGTGGTTACCTTAACAATACAGCTGGGGAAAAGCTACTTTCACCTTAGCTCCTGCAGCCCACTGGAGCTAGGATTGGGATGGGGAGGTTTGCAAAGCTCTTTTCTCCTCTGTTGCGCTTCAGAATGGTGCTGGAGGGAAACCCTGAAGTGGGGTCCCCCCGAACCTCAGACCTCCAGCACACCGGGAACAAGGGCTCTTGCCTCCTTTCTTCTCCTGGGGAAGGTGCACAGCCGGGAGAGGAACCCATCAAGTATGGCGAGCTCATCGTCCTGGGGTGAGCCTCCTTGCCCAGGAAGGGTGGGCACCGGCACTCCTGGGGCGGCTGGGAGGAGGGCCCAGCCTTCTGTTGTTTGTCCCTCATCACTTTCCCAGCTGAAAGACACAATTGAACAAAACCACCCCAACGCATAGTGATTATTTTATCTTCCCGTTTCTCATAAATTTCTTGATCAGATGATGAGAAAAGGGTAACATCAGCTGCCTTTTGCAAAGAACCTAGTGTGTGTAATGTGGGGTGAAGAACTCTGGTTCTGCAGCCAAACTGCGTGGTTACAATCCTGCCACCGCAGGTTGCAAAACCACTCCATGTCTTGGAGTCCCTCCGTTCTAAACAGGGCTGATGATAATCCCTGCCTCGGAGCCTTGTCAGAAGGAAGGAATGAGGTGATTGCTATAGAGCACATAAGATGATACCCAGAGCATATCAAGTGTTCTGGGAGGCAGACCTGTGCCAAGCCCTTTCATGGACATTATTTCATTTCAATCTTCACAAAGATGCTGTGAGGAAGGAAGTGAGGAAACCGAGGCTCAGAGAGGGGAAGTGACTGGCCCAAGGGCACACAGCTGGTAAGTGGCAGGGCTGGGATTTGGATTCAGGTCTTTCCTACTCCAGGTCTAGTGTACTTTCACTAAGCCATCTCTCACTCCCATGCTGCAGATGAGAAAACGGAAGACAAGAGAGAGGAAGCAATGGGAATTGGTGACTAGATAGACTTTATCCCTTCCTGGTCTTTGCGTGATGCGACCCCTGCACCTCCCAGGCCCAGATCTCTCTTCTTTCTCATTCCGTCTGTGTCTCCTTTTGGCCTTTCTACCATCGGTCTTGAAGAAACTACTTGATAGGCTGTAGTATTGTGATTATGATTATTAAGGAATAATAATTACTACTGTTTGTTGACTCATATGAGTTATGTGCTTTAAAAAATAATGATACCTAATAATTGTCGAGGGCTTGATATAACTATGGCAAACTCTGTGCCAAGCATTTTTATTATTTTTTTAAATCTTTGTGATGCTAGGGATAGAACCCAGAGCCTTATGCATACTAGGCAAGCACTCTACCACTAGGCCACATCTCCAGTCCATATTTTAAGAGCATTTAAATTTTTTAGAAAATGTTTTATCTCCTCAAAATGAACCTGTGAGGAAGATCCTGGAAAATGAGCCCTGGAGGGCATGTGATGAATGAGTCAGGATTGAATCCAGGTACATCTGAGTTCAGAGGCTAGGATTCCTCCTCCTGATATATGAGGAGAGTTCAAAAGGCAAAAGCAATGCCCCTCTTAGGGGTGATTTCAGGGTAAAAGCAGGGTTTAGTGTCCCAAACAGGGCTGGCTTTCCAGCTGAGAGCAAAGCCACTGATGGGAGGGGTCTACAGATCTAAGCACGTGGGCCCTCTTGACATCCGTGCAGAGCAAAGACACCCCACTTAGGCTGTGTATCAGAGGCAATGGCAGAGTGCACTGAAGACACATTAACAGACACCCCAAACCTACAGAGTCAGAATCTTCACTGGGGGATTTTAACAAACTTACTAGAGACTGACTCAAGTGGTCCTTTTCTGTATTTGGCTGTTATTAATCCTGTCATTTCCTGCTTCCAAACCTTCAGGACCATCCTACTATTTACAGAATAATGTTCTTAGCCTGGTGTTCGGCTTCTTTTTACCAACTCCATCTTCCTCTGTTGCACTTTTCTACCCAACTCACCATTCCCCAATCTCACCACATTCTGCCAGCCGTGGGGCCTCAGCTCAGAATGAGCCCTCCATCTCTACTAGCTTCTTGAAGTCTGGAGTCAGGGAGACCTGAGCTCAAATCTGGACTTTTTTACTTTCCAACTTTGAGGCAAGTCATTTTACCTTCCTGAGCCTCGATTTGTCTCAGTTTTAATAGACACTTGCCTGGCAAGACATTGCACAGATTCCATTAGGTAATTAATAATGTGAAGGACCAAAAACACAGAGGCAACGGTACATGGCAGCAAGGAGGGCTGTGACTCACCCCTATCTGCCTCTCATGATCATTCCCTCTAGACAAGAGCTAGCAAGGAAGGAGGAAATGTATGGAGATATGGAGGCGGTGGCATTGCTGGTCCATTTTGCTCTTTTATTTGGTTTTCTAGCAGTAGTGTAATAAATGATAGTTTGATACAGATGAATCCTTTCCAATTCTTCAATGCCAACTATAGGTATTTCCTTTCCTAGAGACTTGACCTAAGGGCCAGTATTGCCTTTTGCCTCTGGTTTTGGGACACACTTGGTTATCTGGGTCATGACAAGTGTTACCAGGGTTCCTTGAAAAGCTGGGAATACTTGTTCAATGAGGGTACGAAATTGATCTGTACTGTATTACCTCTGCTGCCTTGGCACCTAGCACCTCTCCAGGTATTCAGGATGCACCTGGTTAAGCAAATGAAAGACACTTGCCCCATACATGGATCTGCTGTTGTAGGGTCTTCTATCTTTGGGTAGGTCTACAGCCTATCAAGATAGGATCTGCCCAGAGTTAGCAGTTTTCTCTAAATCTGATCAGAGGTTCACTTTCTCTTTCTTTCTCTCTTCCTACAACCCTTTCTTCTTAACCCCTATATTCATAGTTACAATGGGTGTCTGGCAAGTGGGGACAAGGGCCGCCGGAGAAGCCGCCTGGCACTGAGCCGCCGGCCACATGCCAACGGAGTGAAGCCAGATGTCATGCACCACATCTCCACGCCACTCATATCCAAGGCAAGCTGCTTATCCCCATTGACAGGGTGCTGCCCCAGACCCAAGTGTCAGCTTTCCCAGGCCTGCTTGTCAACGTCCCCACGGAGCAGGGAAGACTGCTGTGTCATTACCTCACTGCCTGTGTGCTACCAGAGAAATGGCGGTGATAGAAAATCCTTCGCAGTGTGCACGGTCCTTTATAATTTTCAGAATGTTTCCTTGACCACCACGTCCTGTTCATTCATAGAAATGGTGAGCATTATTTTAGAGGTAGCAAAAGCTCCAAGAGCAGTATGTGACAAGTTATACAGCAGTGACAAAGAGAAAGCTTTGGCTTTGAAGGGGTAGAGTAGAAATCAGCTTCTGCCGTTTCCAGCCATGTGGCATTAGGCCAGTTCTCTCTAGCCTGAAAATGAGAACATTAAGCCACTCTTGGGGTAACTGGAAGATTAAATGATGGAATTTTGTAAAGTACCTGTTACTCAGTTACCTATATAAACCATGGACCAGCCCTTTCCCAAGAATGGGCACTGAGCCTTGTGCTTGTTTCTGGCTCAGAAACTTCTGCTTCTCTTGTTTTGTCCCATAGGAAATGATTTCTTTTTCTCCATTAGGCACTGAGTAATCGAGGCCAGCACAGTATATCATACACATTGTCCCGGAGCCACTCGGTCATAGTGGAGTACACACATGACAGCGACACAGACATGTTCCAGGTATGTTCATCCCTTGCCACCAGCCTCCTGGTCTCTGGGCTCCACAGGTACATAGGGAGAGGCCACAAGACTGAAGGCCACGAGAAGGGTCACTCTTCAGATGAGAAAGCAGGATGTCACGCGTGGACCGTTGACTTTACATCACACAGCAAGTCCAGTGCTGTTTCAAGACTCAGACTCAAGATGACCAACCAGCAGGAGGCCACATGGCTTCAGAGATTGGAGGGCTGGCGTGAGTCATCATGCCTGGATTCAGACTCGAGCCCTGTGGCCTACCACTGGATAACTGGGCAAGCTGCAGGTTGGACAAGCCTGTGTAATAATAAAAAATATTTTAAAATAAAGGAAGTTTGTTATTTATATTTTTAATTAGGTTACATATTTTATATGTTGCCCAAGACAATTTCTCTTCACTCGTGGCCTAGGCAGCCATGCATGTCCAACCCTCAGGCTACAGGTGGGACACACCATCTGTCTGGGCCTTGGTTTCCTTATCCTTAAATGGGGCCCCCAATGGCACCCACCTCGTGGGAGGATTAGCTGAGGTATTACAGCTGAAATCCTTCACACATAGGAAATTCTAATTAAAAAGTCACCATCGGCTGCTCGTATTTAGCCTTGCTGTACAGGTATGCCACCTTTTCACTTTTCTTCCAGAAAAAAGTTTTTATTGAGTAGGGTGCTCCCTAGAGCCGTGGATGCAGGTGATCCCCACGGGTGCATTTCACACCATGGGATGACTGAACATAGAGACCCCACCTGGGAGCGCAGAAGGCCCCGGAGGCTGTGATGGCGCTGCCTCTCCTTGAGGCCTGGGTGATTCATTGTCTGGTAGTCCCGCACGCCAAGCTGCTGAATCTGTGGGGTGGAAGCTGGTAAGATTCGCCTGTACACATGTAACCCCTGTGTTTGCTCTTCTGTCCTTTGCAGATTGGCCGCTCCACCGAGAACATGATCGACTTTGTGGTAACAGATACATCCCCGGGAGGAAATGCTGCCGAGGGCCCTTCTGCCCAGAGCACCATTTCTCGCTATGCCTGCCGAATCCTCTGTGACCGCAGGCCACCCTATACCGCCCGCATCTATGCCGCTGGCTTTGACGCTTCCAGCAACATCTTCCTTGGAGTGAGTGAGCCCCCAGGCAGGGACCAGCTCTTCACCAGAGAGTGAGCCAGAGGGGAGGCTGGGGAGGTACAGTAGCCTGGCACGATAGGCCAGCCCACAACCATTCCAACCAGGCCATGCAGGGCCACCTCTGAACTGAGGGAAGAGGGGAAGTACCTCTAGCACACAGCTTGTGTGGGGCTACTCAGCGATGTGATCTGATCCCTCGTGTGGTCCCAGGAGCGAGCAGCCAAATGGAGGACCCCCGATGGCCTGATGGATGGCCTGACCACCAATGGGGTTCTGGTGATGCACCCTGCGGGTGGCTTCTCCGAGGACTCGGCCCCGGGTGTCTGGCGGGAGATCTCAGTCTGCGGGAACGTGTACACACTGCGGGACAGCCGCTCAGCCCAGCAGCGGGGGAAGCTGGTAGGTGGCCCACTCTGTCTCACCCCGCCTCCATCCCTGCCCTGCCCAAGGAAGCCCCAGGGGACAGTGAGGCAGCCCCAGGCTCAGGGGTTTCTAGAAATACGCCACTTGTTACCCAGATAGGACCAGACCAGTGTCCCATGGGAGTAGCCTGCACACTGCTGTAGACCCACAGATGATGTGAAATGTAGCCACACAGACGCGCCGTGAGGTACCAAGCAGCTTTGAGACAGCTTTAAAAGAATCACACTCTCTTAGGAGGGTGACACTTGGCCCACGTGTGAACAGTTTATAGCCTAGAGCAGTGAGAGTGAATCTTTTAGGGCTTTGAATGATACAAACAGAGAGTATAGCCTCTTAGGACTTTGAGCGATAAAATATTTTTTAATATTACACAGAGAGTATAGCCTTTTAGGGCTTTGAGTGATATAAACCTAGAGAGTTGGCATTGTGTAGAGTCCGCCTCATTAGGCAGGTTGGCTTTGTTATCCCCTTCCAGCAGGAAAGCATGCCCTTGGAATAGTGCTGCTAGTGTCCGCTGCTCTTTCTATCACAACTAAGGGTGGGATCTGGGAGTAAATCCTAGAAAGGGGTAGGGGAATGGGCCACAAAAAGTTCTTCCTGGGTCCAAGCATGTCAACTGACAATGTACAAAATCTCAGAGGAAAGCAGCCTCTCTTTCTAGGACATTAACTATCCATATTTTGGAAGCGTTATTTTAAAAACCTATGTACTTGAACTCTGATTATGTAGCTGAGCAACCACTGTGTGCCAGACACCATTTCAAGCGTTTACACAGACTGATTCATACAGTCTTTCTGAGAATCCCTTGAAATACCCCTATGTGGACTCCAACTAGAGGATGAGGAACAGGTTAAGCTGCTTTCCCAGGGACACTGAGTTACTGAATGACAAGGTTAGAATTCAAGGGCAGAGGTTTTGGCTCTGTAGTCCTTGTTACTAAAGATGACCCCTCAGACAGCTACTCTGGGCCGAGTATTCTGCCTTCCCCATGAGAGGCCTGTTCTGCCTCTGTGACTATCAGAACAGTTTTGAAAATCCCTGTTTCGTGCAGACCTTTTGATTGACAGATGAGGACCCTCATCTGAGCCCAGGTCCTACTGAGTGACAGCATGTGGTTGGGGAGTCCCTGTCCGCCCTCCCACATGGCCTCTCGGGGTGCCCTCTGCAGGCATTGTCGGTGGGATGGATGGGCAGCTTCCCTGGGGTGAGACTGCCTGATGGCAGGGCCTGGGCCTCCTGGGCTAAGGCCCTTCTGCCTCTGGCAGGTGGAAAATGAATCCAACGTGCTGCAGGACGGCTCGCTCATCGACCTGTGTGGGGCCACACTGCTGTGGCGCACTCCAGCGGGGCTGCTTCGGGCCCCCACACTGAAGCAGCTGGAGGCCCAGCGGCAGGAGGCAAACGCAGCACGGCCCCAGTGCCCCGTGGGCCTCAGTACCCTCGCCTTCCCCAGTCCAGCCCGGGGTCGCACAGCACCTGACAAGCAGCAACCGTGGGTCTACGTCCGTTGCGGCCATGTCCACGGCTACCATGGCTGGGGCTGCCGGCGGGAGCGAGGCCCCCAGGAGCGCGAGTGTCCTCTGTGCCGACTTGTGGGCCCCTACGTGCCCCTGTGGCTTGGCCAGGAAGCTGGCCTCTGCCTGGACCCTGGGCCGCCCAGCCATGCCTTTGCTCCCTGTGGCCATGTGTGCTCCGAGAAGACTGCTCGCTACTGGGCCCAGACGCCGCTGCCTCATGGTACCCATGCTTTCCACGCTGCCTGTCCCTTTTGCGGGGCCTGGCTCACTGGTGAGCATGGCTGTGTCCGCCTCATTTTCCAGGGACCACTGGACTAGGCTCTCTGGGACCCATGTTAGCTCAAATGACTGCCCACTGAAGTCCCCCATCCTGCAGCCCCGATGGAGCTCTGCATGTGGGATTCTACTTGCTGGCACATAGCCACACAGGTTGGACACATTGGATGGGCTGTGACCCTCTCCCTAACTCTGACCCCCAAGGGGGTCCCCAAGATCTCTCCCCCAGTCATACTGACAGGGTCAGCACCAGGTCTGTCCTAAACTGTTGAAGGGAAGCCCAGCTCCATGCCCCTGCCCTTCCTGGGGTGTCCACATTCGTGCCGCCTACACTGTGCCCCTGGGGGAATGAAGGGTCTACGGCTGCTGACCCCCAGCTTAGGCTGACTGCACCCTGAGCCTGCCGAGCCAGTACCAGATAATTGTCCTTTCTGCTGCTGCCCTGGTTTCCTCTGTCTATGCTGCTCAACTGTCCTCACTGATGCACATGTCCTGCATGCATGCACTGCCTCCAGTCCTGAATGAGTGACAGGTAGGCAGCAGGTTGGGACTGGCATTTGCCTATGCCCATCATGAGCTGGGCTGTGCAGAGTGGTCTGGGGACACAGAGACAGTCAGGCTTCCTTCCTGGTGGGGTTCACAGACTACTGGAGGATGGACCAAATTGCATCTGTTAGGATCAGAGAATCTCAGGCTGGTGTGAAGTCCTGGCCGGCTGTGAGCAATGCTGTATGCAGGAGGTAACATGGGAGCATGGCCTCTGTGGCAGGCACAGTCAGTCCTCCATGCACGCAGAAGAGCTGGGTGATCTGCATACTGTGTGCAGGCTGGGGATAAGGAACAAGGGCTGAGTGATGGAGTTAGCGGGGCTGGAGCGTGGGCTACAGCGGGCAGAGCTGGAGAAGATGGTGGGGCTATGAGAGTGGGACAGAGGACTTAGACCCTCATTTGTGGATAGCCAAGAGTCAACAAAGGAAGGGGACACACGCTTCAGAGCATCGGCTCTGACATAAGGGCTCTCATCACTGAACGCCCACCAAGTCCCCTGCACTGTGCCAATGGTAATAACAACTGCGTTCATTGACTACTCACCAGGCCCCGGGCTCTGCTTCTTAGCGGTTGTGTTGTTCAATCCTTACAGTTACATGGAGAGGGAGGTGTCACTATTTGTGTTCTCAGGAATACGAAGGTGCATGCGTCAAGTCACATAGCTAGAAAGTGGCTGGGCCAGGATTTGAACCCTTAGCTGCCCATTGGTGGCAGAGCCTACCTCTCTATCACATGGGCTTTCCTTTAATGGGTGGGACTACACTGCATGTGTTTTGGAGACCTGTGCCATAGAGAGGCTAGAGAATGGACTGGGGGATACCCACCTCCTCAATGCCCAGCCCTGTGCAGCATCACATTGAGCTACACCCTGCCTCTCCAGCTCCTGGTCTCAGGAGGGACCTGCTGGAGCTCACACTGAGCACCACACCCTGCTGCCCCCCAGTACTGGAAATGCAGTGGGCCGTCCGCCAAGCTGGAGTGCTCTGAGATCCAAGGGCTACTGTGAAGACACAGAGATGGACAGCTTGGCTCCTGAGCCATGTCTAAATGGCAGTTTCTCCAGAGGCCGGAAGGCATTGGGTGGGCAGCCCAAGTGAGGGAACAACAGGGCACTGCAAGAATACGAAGGCAGAAGAGGGGTGGGGTGAAGTGGTTGGGCTGCGCCCTATAGACCTTGGCTGCTGTGGCGGCCAAGTCTGAGCTGAACCCTCCTGTTCATCACTTACTCCTGTGAGCCAAGGGATGCTGGGGTTGGTCCCTAACATCCCCAGGAAGGCAAGTGACACAGGTGGTCTAGAGATAGGAGAGAAAGCTATGAGTACAGGCATGACCTGAGTATTGTGCCCAGTGCAGGACAGTTGCCAGAACCTTAGAAGTAGGGAGAGACCTGCCTGTAACTATAGGTTGGGGCCATGATGAGAGGAAAGAGATGTGATCAAATTCTTGCTTCCAGAGTATCATATGGATACAGTGAGATGGAGGGCAGGTGGTAATAGTGGACTAGTATGGGAGCATTTCAACTCCCCTTCCCACCCCCATATGAAACCCTCCTCTGTTGTCCTTCTGACTCTATTGGGGACCTGATGGGAATATTCTGATCCTATTTCAGTCTCATGCTGTGGAAGTGGCAAGCAAACACATCACCCTTAGTACTAGGGGTAACTTGGGAGTATTGCTGAGAGGTGTCAGCCCTAGAGTTATACCTCTAGCTCTTGGAACCTCAATCACCATAATGTTAAATATGGAATATTTAAATATGGAATGAGAATCTATATTACCAGGTGGTTGTGAATGTAAGAGGATACCTATGGCATAGTAGATATTTAATGTTACTTCCCCACCTACTGCTTTCTCATTACCGCAGGGAGGAGCTAATGTGGAGATTGCCATGACTCCAATGAATAGTCTTCCAAATCAGAGGCAGAGAGGTGAACTGTGGGAAACAGTGCTGGAAGATCAGTAAGACCAGGCCCACACTCGGCCTCCTGAAGACATGCCATGTGACCTTAGGACTGTCAGTGAATCTCTTAGCCGTTTGCAAGAGATCCTCAGGCTGCTGGCAAAGGACTTCAGTAAGGGCTCATATTAGCTGTACCTATAAAATGGTATGGTGCAGCTCGGGCGAGGGGTTTCCTGCTTGCCTCAGACGCCCTCTGGCGGCAGTGGATAGCCCTGCTTCCTGCGTTAATTTCCGCTTCACCTGAGTCCCTCGACTTTAGGCCAACTTTAAAGACAATGAAGTAGGCAAAGAAAAGGTAACATTCCTAAGGGCACGGATGCCTGTCTTGAACACACCCTTATCATGACAGTCACCAGAGCCAACAACTAGTAGCACTGTTATGCAGAGCAGGATTGGGGCACTTTAGTGAATGAGAAACTGGCATGGCAAGGAGTGTGGGAATTTCGGTTCTGAAACACCCCACCTCCATCACACATACCCTTGGCCACGGTCGTGCCCGGTCAGCAGTCACTGAAGCCTACAATCTTTTGGAATGCGTTCAATTAGTTCAGTTTCCCAGTCGATGAAGCCAAGACTGGTGGAAGAGTAAGTGACCCATATAAGGTCAAGCAGCCGGAAGCCAGATTTGCCCCTACGTGACCTAGTGTCTGACTGGGGACCCTCGTGACTCCCCATTCGGCCAAAGCTGGCAGCAGGTAGTTTCATGTGCCGCACCCAGATGGCTGCCTTTCGTGGACGCCTCCATCGGACACCTGGCAAGCACCAAGAGGCCACCAGCTCCTCCTTGACCCCCCTCATATGCCAGGGAAATATGCCATTGAAAATGTTTAGCGGCTGCCTCCATTCCCCTGGCGAATTGTTGGAGGCGCAGTGAAACAGTGGGTGTTCCCTTGCGTCCCCTAGCGGGTAGGACCTCCCCGACCCGGCCACAGTCCACTCATCCATAGCCTCACCCGGCCACAGTCCACTCATCCGTAGCCTCGATGCCAGCACCGAGGACTCTGCGGTCTCCTAAAAAATCTCTATCCCAAACCTAGGGAGAGCCACGATACTTCCATTGTGCAGATTCCTACTTGCAAGGCCTAACTGGGGGACACGGGGGTGAAACTGCCAAGAGCAGAGGTCGGGCTGTCATATGGGAAGGTCCCGAGTGTTCCATCCATAACACCCACAACAGTCTTGTCTGGACTTGGGGACATTGTCAGTCACATATTTAGACCAGTTACACGGCCACAGCAGTAAGCTGTGAAGCTGGGCTCCACGCAAGCGTAGCCGGTGGACAAAAGGCCAAGGCCTTGGGGATCTAGCCACTCTACCCGTAGAACCTGAGGGTTGGGCCCAGGCGGGTGGGAGGAGCGCGATTCTGCTAGTCTATTGGTTGTAGTCGCCGTTCATCGGTGTCCCGGTGCTGGGCAATTGGCCCGTGGGGCGGGGCTTGCGGAGCCCCAATGAATGGGTAGCCGGAAGCAGGAAGTCAGTTTGCGAGCGGAGCAGCTGCTGCAGGTGAGTCGCGTCGCCCGCGTTTCAGGGTTACGGTGTATCATTTTCAGGGAATTAGAGCGAGACTGGACCGAGCTCAAGATCATTCCCTTCTGCTTATTCTCGAGCAACCTTTTCATATCTCTCTCGGCCCCGAGGCCACGGAGCCTTCAGGGCAGCAAAGAGTTAACACTTCTTTCAGAATACGGGGGATTGTGCTAGCTATTGGGTGGAGCCTCGGGAGTCGGGGACTAGGACAAGCAAACTGGACATTCCTTTCTGGTCTGGGAGGGAGGCGTGGAGAATGCTGTGGATTGGGAGACCCCCAGGTCCCAGCGGGGCTGTGAGAACTTTGGTAAGTTGCTTGGCCTGGCCAAGTCTTGATTTCTTTAATCTCTAAAATGGGTTATGGATTTCTGTGGCTCCCCTGGCCGAGCATGAGGAGAAGGCAAGGAGAATGGACGACCGGAGGAAAGGTCGTTAGAAAGATGAGAATGCGATGGTCGGTCGGCAGCCCTAGAGGAGAAAAAGAGCACAAGGAAGGTCCTTACTGGGGCGGTACGACCTGTCTTAGGCTGACCTTATCTAATTTGCATATCCGCCTGTTGAAGTTGGGGAGATGGTCATCCTTTTCATAGAGGGAAGGAGAGAGCTACAGAAAAGTAAAGAAATTGGCTTAATTTTTAGAATTTGGTACCAAGTCAGGATTGAAACCTGAGGCTTCCAACTGAACCCTAGCTGTATGTTTTTGTAGGGTGGTGGGCACTGAATAGTTCTGAACAAGGAAATCAGAGGAGGAGGAGGGGAGATGGAGCTAGGAGTCAAGAAATAAGAAACTCAGCTACTGCCCTCTCCACTGTGTGGTTACACAAGACTACGTGCCCTCTGGCCTCAGTTTCCCTGTCTCTAATACTAGTTGCTGGATTCTTACTTAAAGTTGAGGGGCCCAAATATGGCCCACTGGTGTGCTTTGTAATCTTCTTGGTGAGTTGCCTCGCTTTCCCTGAGTCTCAGCATATCTGGTGAATAGGTTCCACAGTATTCTTTCCTCCAGGACTTTTGGATGGGTGAAATGAGCTCTTGGGAGTTTTGGCCAGGTATGCAGTCAGTGCATGCCAAATGACGGCTGTGATGATGGTGATGGTTTCCTGCAGGGCCCATGGCGGATACCCAGTACATCCTACCCAATGACATTGGTGTGTGTAGCCTGGACTGCCGTGAGGCCTTCCGCCTGCTGTCACCCACAGAGCGCCTTTACGCCCACCACCTGTCACGTGCCGCCTGGTATGGAGGCCTCGCTGTGCTCCTGCAGACCTCCCCAGAGGCCCCCTACATCTATTCCTTGCTCAGCCGTCTCTTCCGTGCCCAGGATCCTGACCAACTGCGTCAACATGCCCTGGCGGAGGGCCTCACAGAGGAGGAGTATCAGGTCAGTTACTCAGGCCCACATTCTTCTCCTGAGTGGCTTCTGGCTGTGGAGGACAGGGATGCAGAGGCACCAGTCTGTCTTGGAGTTAGAACAGGTTATAAACTCAGGAACTTCCTTTCCCAGAGCTCCGGTCTTTTCATCTGTAAAATATACATGTGGGTGTTCTGTACCTCTTAGCATTTTAATGACCCATTTAGAACAGTGCCTTCTTCAAGATAAATGGCGGCTACGGTGTTTGTAAAAAATAATTCAGAGGAAGGATTCAGGAGAGGAATAAAGAGAGAGTCCTGGAACAGTTCTCTGCCACGTTGCATGACCTTGGGCAGAATGGTGCCTGTCTCCTAGTCCTTGTTGTGTATCTGTTGGCCGAATAAGTGATACAGAAATTGTTAGTGTGTTGTAGCAAGGCAAAAGATACATGAAAATCACAAAGACTCATTGCCTCTCCAGGAGTGACTACTGGCTGGTGTGGTACTTTCCACTCCCTTGTCTGTTGTACACCTATTCTTTTTTTTGAGTAGTTCAGGCTGGCCCTGAGCTCAGCCTCAAACTCACATCACAGCAATCCTCCTGCCTCTACCTCCCAAGTGCTGGGATTACAGGCGTGAGCCACCACGCCTGGCACTGTGGTATGTGGTACTGACTGCTGCTGGATGTGAGTCTCCACGCCCAGCACTATATGTGGTTACCAGGGATCAAACCCAGGTCCTTGTGCTTGCAAGACAGGTGCCAGAACCACTGAGCTAAATCCCCGGCTCCTGTACACCTATTCTTGAAGTCTGTCAGATCCTTATATTAACTTTGTACATAAATCAGATCACACTCTTGTGTTCTTCTCTGTCTTGTTTGTTTCACTGAGACCATGTCTTTAGAGAACTTCCATAGTGTATATATTAATCCACCTTGTCCTTTTTTATTGGCTGTGAGACATATACACTATAATCAATTTTGTTTTTTTTTTTTGAGAAAGGGTCTCTCTTTTTTTGTAGTTCAGGCTGGCCCTGCACTCAGCCTTGAACTCACAGCAATCCTCCTGCCTCTGCCTCCAGAGTTGCTGGGATTACAGGCATGAACCACCACGCCCAGCACTGTGCTATGCGGTACTGATTGCTGGTGGGCATGACTCTCCACATCCAGTATTGTATGAGATTACTGGGGTTGAACCCAGGTCCTTGTGCTTGCAAGGCAGGCACCAGAACCACTGAGCTAAATCCCTGGCCCAATTTAGTCTTTTTAAAAATTATTTGCTATTAAGTTGTCTCTGATTTTTCTTTCAAACAGTATTACAGAGTATATGTATGAGTAGGATTTATTTCTGGAATTAGAATTGCTGGATTGAAGGCTCTTTATAGTATTTATAATGAACCAATTCTGTTAAGTTGTCTTCTAAAAGAAGATTCATCAAGTTATATTCCCATTAAGGATGTCTGAGAATATGGCCTGATTTTCTGTATGCGAGTAAAGAGATTGAATTGCTTTTCTCTGAGATGCGGTACTATTTCTTCTAATTTCAGGCCTTGACCTACTTAATAAAGGGCTAATTTCTATGTAAATGCTTATAAATTAGAAGATACTACATAGATGTGTCCTTTTTTTTTTTTTTTTTTAGGTTTTTTGAGACAGGGTCTCGCTTTGTGGTTCAGGCTGGCCCTGAGCTCAGCCTTAAACTCACATCACAGCAATCCTCCTGCCTCTGCCTCCTGAGTGCTGGGATTACAGGCGTGAGCCACCATGCCTGGCACTGTGGTATGTGGTACTGGTTGCTGCTGGGTGTGTGTCTCCACACCCAGTATTGTTATGTGGTTACCGGGGAATCAAACCCAGGCTCTTGCGCTTGCAAGGCAGGCGCCGGAACCACTGAGCTAACTCCCCGGCCCCTAGATGTGTCCTTTTTGTTGTTTGTTTTTTTGGACAGGTTCTTACTATATAGTTCAGGCTGGCCTGGAATTCACTATGTACTCCATCTGACCTCTGATTTTCCTGCCTCAGCCTCCCAAATTCTGGGATGACAGGTGTGCCACACCATGTCCAGCAGATGTTACTATTTTTAGTGCAATTCTTTTTTTTTTTTTTTTTTTAAGTGCAGTTCTTTTGTTTGCTAGCAGAAATCTAGCTTAAAATGGCTTACGTGAAAAAGAGGATTATTGACTCACAGTTGAAAAGTCTAGAGGCTTCAGGCATTGCTGGATTCAGGGCTCAGTGCTATCAAGAGATGCCACCTTCAACTCTCAGCTTTGCTTTCTTCCTCGTGCCAGTAAGGAACTCCAGGGATGCCAGGCCTGATGGTACTGACCAGCTTGAGCCTTATGCTTGTCCTTTTAACCAGGGAAGGTGATTTCTCTCACTGGCCAAACTACCCCCCATGCCTATCCCCGAAGCTGGGCAAAAAGGATCCCTCACAAACGGAATATTGAAGTCTTCTTAGCAAAAGAAGGGAGAATAGATTTGGATGAGTAAAAGCCATAGCATAGATGGATGATTAAGGTTCCCTGGCTCTAACATTTGATCCTTCTCATGCCAGCCACTGATTGGCTGGCAGCTAAGGAGAGGCTTCCTAGAGAAGGAAGTCATGTTGGGCCTAAGTCTTAAAGAACGCAGAAGCCACAGGCAGCAGAGAGGGTCACGGCAGTAGAGGAAACAGGCAGATGAATGCCTTGGTGTTTGCCAACTGCTAAGACCAGTCTGGCTGGACAGTAAGGGTGTGAAGATTGATTTGTGAAAGTAACTTAGGGTCTGACTAGGGCCTCCCCGGACCTAGATCTGCCCCTACATTTCCCAGCCTCACCCATACTGGTTCTGCCTGGAATTCTTGTCCCATGTAGAACCATCCCCGCGGTGGGAGAGACTGTGCTTTCCAGGTGTCTAATGATGCCACCTTCCCCCTCAGGCATTCCTGGTCTATGCCGCAGGGGTCTACTCCAACATGGGCAACTACAAGTCCTTTGGTGACACCAAGTTTGTTCCTAACCTGCCCAAGGTGAGCTGAGGATGGTTGGGGAAAGTGGGGAGCAAGGGATCAAGAGAATGGGGGTTGAGGGAGGCAGCAGGAGCCCCAGCAGAGTCAGGGGTGCCACACTATGTGACTGCACAGATCACCAACCTCACGAGTGCTGCAGACTCACACACAGAAAAAGTGCTGCTCTTCCGGACCGTGCTGATCTGAGGGTGAAATGTGGATTATTTGGCACTTGTAAGAAAGGGAGCAGCTGGCCATCACGAGGTCCCTCATAAGGACTGTTGGGCTATAGCCTGGCAGGGCAGGTAGAGCCCATCCACTAAGGCTTCTCAAACAGTACTGCCTACATTTATTTCCTGTAATATCAAAATGCAGCATCGGGTTTGGCAGGGCCTGAGACTGACACTTCTCAGGACTTGCCATTGCTGCTGGTCCCTGGGCTGCACTCTGTGTTCTCAGACTGAGTGAAAAGCTTGGGAGTGGGGGGAGGTCCGGAGGGCGGGTTTGGGGGTTCTGGGCCAATGGCCTCTTCGTCCCTGCAGGAGAAGCTGGAACGTGTGATCCTGGGGAGTAGGGCCATGCAGCAGCACCCAGAAGAAGTCAGGGGCCTCTGGCAGACCTGTGGGGACCTTATGTTCTCTCTGGAACCCAGGCTTCGGCACCTCGGGCTGGGAAAGGAGGTGAGATCCCCAAATGCTTGGAGTGAGAGGGTTCTTCTGGGCCCCTTGGTGTAGAGGGAAGGGCAGCTGATGAGGAAGCATGGGCTCTGCCCCCCACTCTTGAAGCAGAGGTGCTCCCCATTGTGGACCTCAGTTTTGTCATCTATAAAATGGGAGTAGGCTGGAGCAATGGCTTTGGAATGTCCTGATCTGACCTCCCAGGGTGCTGTATGGAGGAGGAGAGAAAGAGAAAAGAGGTGGTGGTCGGGGATACTGAGAAAGGGATATGGAGAAGGAGGGTGCCCAGGCTTCCCTTTGCTTCTGGAGACTGCTTGGTCTGTGTGTGGGGAGGACATGGCAAGCCTTAAGGGGCTAGCCTTAGGCCAAGATCAGTTTTATAGCTTTCTCCTCTCAACAGAGATGGAGGGGTAGAGCCTGCTGGACAGAGCTACAGGAAGCCTGGGGAAAGATCCCCTTGCCTTTTCTGGAGATACTCCCAGCCCTTGCCCTCAGTGACTTACTCTTCCCCACGCTTTTCTCTTTCCTGACAGGGAATCACTACCTACTTCTCTGGGGATTGTTCCATGGAAGATGCCAAACTGGCCCAAGACTTTCTGGACTCCCAGGTTTTGGGACTGGGGGCTCAGGGCGGTTGTGTGATGGACCTCCTTGTCCCAGCTTCCTCGCTGCTGACCTCTATCTATGAGTCTCAGCATGGGCCCAGAGACATGGGCATCTTGGGTCTTTAAGAAGGAGAAAACTTTGGGAATACTGATCTGCAAGGTCAGCCTAGCACAAACTAAGACGTGACATAAATGTCCCAGGTGTACCAGGGATAGAACCACCCTACCCACGAGATGATAGGGCCTCATGACAGCCAGGACAGGTAGGACCAGGTGGAACATCAGAGCCACACTTCCAAGCTGGGGCTCAGGACCCTGTGTGCTGCTCGGCTGCCCCCCAGCTGTGTGGCCCCAACCTGTGTCTGTGAAATGGATCCCGCCGTGGGTGACCCTACATCTGCCCAGGTCACGCAGTGCATGGGAGATCCCACGTCCGTGCTTATGAGTCAGTGCTCAGCCACCCACACCCGCTCCACCTTCCCGCCGCCCCTTCTCCCCTCAACCCCTCCTTCCCTGACCTCTTCCAGAACCTCAGTGCCTACAACACGCGTCTCTTCAAGGAAGTAGACCAGGAAGGGAAGACCTGCTATGAGGTGCGCCTGGCTTCCGTGCTCAGTGCAGGTGGGTCAGCCCTGTTTCCGCTCTTGGCGTCTTCCACAGACCACAGGCCGCCCTGGAGGCCCAGCTTTCCCAGGACTTTCTGTGTAAAGCCCGAGTGGCAGAATATAGCGGTGTATTTTATCTCATTGGTTAGTAGCAAATTACCATAAATTTAGTTTTCAAAACACCACATATCTATTCCTTACAGTTCTAGAGATCCAGAGTCTAAATTCAAGGTGGCAGCTGGGCCATGCTCCTTCTGGAGCCTCAGGCATGTCTCCTTCCTTCCCTTTCTAGCTTTTCAAAGGCTTTCTGCGTACCTTTGCCAGGTGGCATCTTCCTCCCTTCACCTCAACTCTTTCTGAGATCAGAGCTTCTGCTCTCCAATTATCCTGTTGTCTGCTTTTAAGAACCACGACAGTGATGACGATGACAACAACTACTTTTGGGATGTGTTGTTGTTTTTTAAGTACAACCTACCGCACTGGGTTTGAATCCCTGCTTTGCTGTCCACGTGACCTTAGAAAACAAACTTACTTAGCTTATTTTCCCCACCTGTGAAAAGGGGATACAGTAATTTCCTCTTTTTTAAAAGATGACAGTTTATATTGGTTTCTGTTGAGAGTAGGAAGCCATAAAAGATCTTAGAGTAAGAGTACATCATGGCGGAAAGCCTGCTGAGGTGCCTTGCTGGCCTTTCCCTGAACCAGCCTTCTTTCCTCAGACACCGCTCCAGTCTCTGAAGTGACTTCCAAGCTGAAGAGCTATGAATTTCAAGGGAACCATTTCCGGGTCACCCGGGGGGACTATGCTCCCATCCTCCAGAAGGTGGTAGAGCACCTGGAGAAAGCCAAGGTGGGACTAGCTGAGGGGTGTGGGCTCTCGACCTGCCTGGGCAGCGGATGGGGCCTGGGAATGGGAAGGTGGCCTCAGGCTGACGAGCCCTGCTCACTCTCCAGGCTTATGCAGCCAACAGCCACCAGGAGCAGATGTTGGTCCAGTATGTAGAGAGTTTCACCCAGGGCTCCATTGAGGCCCACAAGAAGGGCTCCCGCTTCTGGATCCAAGACAAAGGCCCCATCGTGGAGAGGTGAGGTGCTGGCCTTCACCTGCCACCCCTTCTGCCTGCCCTCCTCCATCTCTGCCTTTCTCTTCCCCAGTTACATCGGGTTCATTGAGAGCTACCGTGATCCCTTTGGTTCCCGAGGAGAGTTTGAAGGTACTTTCTGGGGCTAAGGGGAGGTCAGGTCGGAATCCCTTCTCCCCAACTCCATGTTCATGCTCTCGTGTCCTCTATAGTGTCCCCACTCCCCCTGCTCCCTGTGTAATAGCAATAACAACAACCAAGGAAAGTAAACGTTACTTACTGGATCCCACAGTTTCACAAAACTATCTGTATCATCTATATCGACTTGTTTAGATGTTATTGTCTATGAAGATTTTTGTCCTTTGGTGACAGCTGAGTCCAAGAACCCCATGGGGCTTTGGGTACTTAGCGATGATGATTCTGGAGTCTGGTCAGGCAGATAGGTGAACATTCTCCGCCCCGCTTTGCCCATCCCTGGTTCTGTGACCTTGGGCCTTATCACCCAACCTCTACGCATCATGGCTCACATACGGAGACTGCTGCGCCTGGCTAGAGCAGACAGTGAAGCTGAGCTGGCAGCTGTCATCCCAGGCTGATGGCAGGCTGCATTGTCCCCTGCCCCCACGGGAGCCACCTGCTTGAGGCAGGGCCTTCAACCCTGAGGATTCACACTTAGCTGTGCCCACCCTCATCTTCCCCAGCCCCAGACATGGAGCTGCCCCGGGAGGAGAGGAGGCAGCGGCAGCTCACTCAGGTGTGCATCTGACCCAGGAGTTCAGGCCCAGAGGCTGCAGGAGGACAAGTGTTTCCATACCCACAGCTCTGCTTCCTGGGACGATCCCGCAGGCCCAGGCGTGGGTCACTGTTGTCCCCATCTGTCAGCTCAGGGCCACTGGTTTGCTGACAGCCCACTGTGTACCAGGCTATCCTATCTGCCTTCATATTTATTTCTCCCAACAGCCCCCATGGTAGGGTCAGGAACTCCAGGTACAGATGGGCTGACAGAGGCTGGGTGACAGGAGTCAACTTGCCTGATCCCACGATATGCACAAAGCATCTAATACACATGTGGGAGCCCCAGGATGAGTAGGATGGTGTGGGATTCCTCCCTGGACCAGGCCCAGCCACGACTCCTCCCTTCCCCGCAGGCTTCGTGGCCATGGTGAACAAGGCCATGAGTGCAAAGTTTGAGCGGCTGGTCGAGAGTGCAGAACAGCTGCTGAAGGAACTGCCCTGGCCCCCAGCCTTTGAGAAGGACAAGTTCCTGACCCCGGACTTCACCTCCCTGGATGTCCTCACCTTTGCAGGCTCCGGGATCCCTGCTGGCATCAACATCCCCAACTGTGAGTTCCCTCGGTCTCCCCTGACCCCCCAGGAACCACCCTGACCTGCAGCTGTCATCCTCAGCTGGTGGCACTCTGCCCTGCTCCACTCGCCCTCCTAGCCTGCTTCTCCTGCTCTCTGTGACCTTTGACATTTGTTTACCTTTGCCTCTGGTTCCCTCCTGCTTTCTCTCCAGACGATGACCTGAGGCAGACAGAAGGCTTTAAGAATGTGTCACTGGGGAACGTGCTGGCAGTTGCCTATGCCACACAGCGAGAGAAACTGACATTCTTGGAGGAGGAGGACAAGGTGGGCACCGGCAGCCCGAGGGTCTGGCCTCCATGATCTAGGAAGGCCGACTGCCCAGAGCTGTGGCGAGAACACAGCGTGGCTTCAGTGCTGACGTGGCCATGGCCCAGCCGTGTTATGATGTGCCCTTGTGAGCCTCTGTTTCCTCACTGGTCACATGTGGAGGACGATTTGGGCTATGTGCCCACCTGGCAGGGACACCACGATGGCCACAGCCTGGAGACACAGAGGCCACTGGGGTGGGTGGCTGCAGCAGGATTGTGAGTGGTGCTCTTCCCTTGTCTCGGCAGGACCTGTACACTCGGTGGAAGGGGCCCTCCTTTGACGTGCAGGTGGGGCTTCATGAGCTCCTGGGCCATGGCAGTGGGAAGCTCTTTGCGCAGGTGAGATGCGTGGGCCAGTCCAGTGCCACAAAAAAAAAGGGAAAGGCAAACAGCCTTGCCAGCAGGCCGAGGAAGCTTGCGGGCTCCCAGCACGGAGCCACACACATGAGTTGATGAGGTGCTGGGCAGGGCCTGCTCTGGGAATGGGCAGCATCCTGGATGGAGCAGCAGAGAGCAGAACTGGCCTGGAAAGTCAGGAGCATGTGGAGGGAGCTGATGGGCCTCTGTCAGGCTTTGTGCATGTTGCGGGATCAGGCAAGTTGACTCCTGTCACCCAGCCTCTGTCAGCCCATCTGTACCTGGAGTTCTGACCCTACTATATGGGCTGTTGGGAGAAATAAAAATGAAGGCAGATAGGATGCCCTGCTGCACAGTAGGCTGTCAGCAAACCAGTGTGTTAGAGACAGTGCACAGAGGTCGCGCCCCGATCCCAGTCTCCCCACCTATGAAGTGGTGATCATAGAGACTTGCTTGGAGGACTTAGTGGACAAAATGGCAGTGAAATGAACAATGCCTGAAAGATACCTGGCCTGGGGTAAGATGGTGGGCATGGTGCTGGGGCCTCCTGCAGCAGCTTGGGAGAGCGTTGAGAAGCCTGTGGGGAGCAGTAGCCGGGCTCTCTGGTGCTCCTAATAGAGCATCTCAGATCAGGGTCTGGAGATCCTGGGTCCAAGTCTTCATGCAGCTAGTTCCTAAGGTCCCTCCTGTCGGATTCCCAGTTTCTCCCTCGGCAGTAGACAGAGTGACGAATGCCTCTACTGGAAATCAGGCTTCGAGGTATAGGATAGACACCTGTACCCCAAAGGCTCTGAGGAACCAGCTAGTATCCCAGGCCTCAAGATGGCAAGCAGCAGCGTGGCCGTGGGCCTGCTGCTTCTGCCATCCACTCGATGCTCTGTGGTTACCTTTCCGAGCCACGCCTTGACCTAGCACGCTGGGGCTCAGCGCTTCTCTCCTTCACTGGACCCACGTTCATGATGACCCTTTTCCTGCAGGATGAGAAAGGAGTGTTCAACTTTGACCCAGAGACAGTGATCAACCCAGAGACCGGAGAGCAGGTGGGAGCAGCTTCCACAGAACAAAATGGCAGTGAAATGGACAATTTCACAGCCAGATGTCCAAAGAGTGGGCAGGGTGGCGCCTGATTCCTCTGTCTTCCCTCTCAGATTCGGAGCTGGTACCAGAGTGGGGAGACGTGGGACAGCAAGTTCAGCAACATTGCCTCCAGCTATGAAGAGTGCCGGGCCGAGAGCGTGGGCCTCTATCTCTGCCTCAACCCCCAAGTGCTGGAGTAGGAGCGGCAGGCAGACAGGGTGGGGGCAGGGTGTCCCCCAGGAACACAGAGCCACCCTCATCCCTGCTGCCTGTCCCTCCCCCAGGATCTTTGGCTTCGAGGGGGCTGATGCGGAAGATGTAATTTATGTGAACTGGCTCAACATGGTTCGGGCAGGGCTGCTGGCGCTTGAGTTCTACACCCCAGAGGCTTCCAACTGGCGACAGGTAGGGCTGGGTAGAGACTTCAGGGGGCGGGAGAGATTCTGGGTGCTGGGATGGAATAGATGAAATTATTTCATCTCAGACTCCATCAATAGTACACCATTTCCTGCTGCTGTTGTGAGAGTATCTGTGTCCTTGACTTTGAAATGGGACAGTCCTTCGGGGTGAGTCAGGTCAGGTGATTTTGATGCCATTCTAACAGTTTGCATATCATGTGCCACTGTGGGCACAGTGCTTGTCACTTTGTGTGAGTTAACTATCACTCCCACCTTCAGCCCCAGAAGGGACTGAGTTGGACACCTAGACTCTTAGCCTTACTGTAGAGATGAGGAACTTGATAAGGCAGACCAAGGATTCAAGTCTACACAGCCTGCCTCTTGAGCTACTGCACTCAACCACTGAGTTATAATATGTGCTTTGGAAATAGGATGAGCAAGTGTTTTTTTTTTAATTGTTTTTTTTTTAACAAAAGTATAGTTTATGTCATCAAAAGAATACACATTTTGGGGCCAGGGATTTAGCTCAGTGTTTTCAGCACTTGTCTCGCAAGCACAAGGGCCTGGGTTCAATCCCTGGTAACCACATACAACAATGCCGGGCTTGGAGATTCACGCCTACCAGCAATCAGAACCACACACCACAGTGCCGGGTGTGGTGGCTCACGCCTGTAATCCCAGCACTCGGGAGGCAGAGGCAGGAGAATTGCTGTGAGTTCAAGGCTGAGCTCAGAGCGAGCCTGAACCACAAAATGAGACCCTGTCTTGGAATAAATAAATAAAATTTAAAAAGACTAGGAGCCTGGGGGCATAGCTCAGTATAAAGCACCTGGTTTCCATCCCAGGACTCAAGGAACAAACAAACAAAACCCAGAGCCACACATTCATAGGAAAAGAATACACATTGGAGTTTTGGGAAACTTGGGTCTGTGTCCTGACTCTTCCTTTATCATCCATGAGACCCTAAGCGAATACTTCACTTGTCTGGGCTTCTTTCTGTCATCTGTAAAATACGCTGTCACAAGGTGCTGAGCACTAGCAAAACTGGTGAAGAGAGCTAGCCATGGTGCCGCATACCTGGAATCCCAGCTGCTCTGCAGGTTCAGGCCGAAGGATCACAAATTTGAGCTCAGCCTGAGCAACTTAGCAAGAGCCTATCTGGGGATGTGGCTTGGTGGTAAACCTGCACCGAGCGCATGTGAGGTGCCACATTCAGTCCTTAGATCCACAGAAGCCAAAAAAAAGATTAGAGGAGACCAAGACCTGTGAGTCTCGAGGGGAAGGCTTTCAGGGCTAGCTGCTATCTGGAGCAGGGGAACATGATGGGTGATGACATGGGGAAACCTAAGGCACCTGGAAACGGCCTCCCTGTGTCCCAGGCCCACCCTCCCTATGAGCAGAAGTGGAGAAACAATTAGAGTGGAGAGGTATAGGCAGGAAAGCACCCACAGAGTGGAGGAGAATAAAATGACAGTACTGACAGTGCACATGTACAGTAGGTTAGACCATGGGTCCAGCACGGCTTCTGGTTGTAAATGATTCCTTTCTCCCTGGCCTGGAAGGCCCACATGCAGGCCCGGTTTGTGATCCTGAGGGTCTTGCTGGAGGCTGGCGAGGGACTTGTTACCGTCACTCCCACCACAGGCTCGGATGGACGCCCAGATGCTCGAGTCCGCCTTGACCGCAACAAGATCCGGTCGGTGGGGAGGCCTGCCTTGGAGCAGTTCCTTCGGAGGCTCCAGGTAAGTGAAGGTTTCTTCTCTTGGACTCCCCCAGTGCCTGGCCCATCACACCCTATGGTAACATGTGCTCGCTCTTAATCCCTTTGCTCACTCCACAAGTGTTTAAGGCAGGTGTTCTCAAGTGCTGGGTGCCTAGTTTCTCAGATGGTAGTGAGGCAAGATAGACAATAAACATGCAAACAATAGGTGAATAAGACATCTTCATAGTGCATGCCGATTATACCTACATGTGGGAGGCTGAGGCAGGAGAATCTCAAGTTTAAGTCTTTCTTGGACAACTTAGACCTATCTCACAATAAAAAATTTTAAAAGACTGGGGATATAGCTCAGTATGAAGGCCCTGGGTTCAATCCCTAGTACTATTTAAAAAACAAAAAAAAGATACCTTCAGGTCATGGCAAAAGCGATACAGACAATAGAATGCGAAGGTCAGTGAGATTAGAAAAAAAAAGAAGGCACCTTTGCCTGTGTGGTCAAAGTATGGTTCCGGAAGCAGCCATGTCACATCACCCAGACACAGGTTAGACATGCAGGTTGTCCCCAGGCTTCCAGAATCACAACCTCAGGGGCTGGGACCCAGAAATCTGCACACTTACTGGCCTTTCCGGAGTTCTGCTGCTTACCAGAGTTTAGTCACTAAGAAGCTACTCTTTTCTATACAGTACCTTCCACAAGACCAGAGTCCCATTGGTCCTATAGAAATCCTAGCCTTTAATTCACAAATCATAAATTTATGGTTTATGTTATGTGATTTTTAAAAATCATGAATCATATTATCTTATGATTTTCCTTCTACCTACTTCCAGAAAGGAATCATTTTATGGAAATTATAGAATATACAATGGTTGTAGGTGTGGCTATTTGTATATTAGCCCCCAGCAACCGTGGAACGTCAGGTAGGAAAAGACTTCAGCTGGGGATCCCAAGTACAACTATATTTTTGGCCCACCTTGTATTATAAAAATTGGCCAAGTTTGAATATCAGTCTCTGTTTCTGGCTTCATGGGAGGGCTGACAACAAGAGACTGAATTCCCACGTGACTAACTGGACAGAACTTCGTGGTAGCCAGTGTTGGGACACAACACGGGTTCTCCAGTTTGCCTGGGTCCTCAGTCAGCCCACCTGTGATTTCGGTATCCATGAATTCAGCCAAGCACATACTAAAAATATTGACGCTGGGCAGGGGTCGTGGCACATGCCAGTAATCCCTGCACTCTGGGAGACTGAAGCATGGAGATTGCAAGTTCAGGGCCAGTGTGGGCAATTTAGGGAATTAGGAAAACTGTCTCAAAATAAAAAACAAAAGGGTATGTAGTGTAGTGTGAGGGCTCTGAATTCAATCCTTAGGACTACCTCAAAAAAGAAAGAAATTGTGGGAAAGAATTTGTTTTGTGTATTGAACATAAACAGTCTCTTTTGCTTGTCATTATTCCTTAAACAATAGTTTTTAAAGGCATGGTGGCACACACCCATGGACCCAGCATTTGGGAGACTAAGATGCAATAATCATAAAAAGTATAAAACCAACCAGGACATAGTGAGACCTTGTCTTGAAAAACAAAACAAACCAAAAAATGTAGTTTTTAGCGTGTATGTTCTCTTTGTTGTTATAAGTAACCTATAGAAAATAAAATATACTGGAATGTATATGTCAGTTATATTCAAATATCTTTTTTTAATTTAATTTTTTTTTTTTGAGACAGGGTCTCACTTTTGTAGCTCATTGTGTAGCTCAGGCAAGCCTTGAACTCATAGCAGTACTCCTGCCTCTGCCTCCTGTGGGCTAGGATTACAGGCATGAGCCACCGCTCCCAGCACTGTGGAATGTGGTACTGATTGCTGGTGGGCGAGAGTCACCATGCGAGTCACCATGCTCAGCATTGTTGTATGTGGTTACTGGGGATTGAACTAGGGACCTTGCAAACTAGATACCTTGCTCTTGTATGCAGGTGCCAGTCCTTCACACTGAGCTAAATCCCTGGCCTGTATTCAGATATCTTGCATGAGGCCCTTGGACATGCAAGGATGTAGTACACCTGTAACTCTGGCACTCTGGAAGGCTGTGGCAGAGGATCGCAAGTTTAAGTCCTGCCTGGGCAACTTAGTGATTTCACAAGACTCGCATCTCCAAGTAAAAAATAAGAAAGAGCTAGGATGTAGCTCAGTGTGAAGGACTGGGGTTCAATGCCCAGTACTCCCTCAAAAAAGACAGAAACTTAAAGTATTAGGTGATGCAGAATAAAACTCAGAAGGCAAGGAAATTGCACAAATGGAAAGCAATGATTTGCTCAGATGGCAACACTACAGAGAGACTAACTCTTACATGGGCCAAGTGTTAAGACAGAAAAGGAGGGGCAGGGGAGTTAGCTCAGTGGTTCCGGCGCCTGTCTTGCAAGCGCAAGGACCTGGGTTCGATCCCCGGTAACCACCTACCATACTGGGTATGGAGACTCATGCCCAGCAGCTGTCAGTACCACATACCACAGTGCCAGGCGTGGTGGCTCACGCCTGTAATCCCAGCACTCGGGAGGCAGAGACAGGAGAATTGCTGTGATGTGAGTTTGAGGCTGAGCTCAGGGCCAGCCTGAACTACAAAGTGAGACCCTGTCTCAAAAAAAAAAAAGACAGGAATCCGTCAATGCTCAATGACCACACCACACACCAGACAACCTGACAGGAGATTGTATTAAAGGGATGCAGCTCCCACAGTGGGAGCCTCAGGAGCCGGGGAGGGCAAAGGGAAGAAGAGAGCGGGAGGACAGGGGTCAGTGATTTATAGGGTACAAGTTCCTGCGCTTGGGTCAAGCAGACAAAGGAATTCTCCTTGATAGGTGAATTTTAAAGGTAACTTGAGCCTGAGTGGCTGGCTTGAGTTAAGTCATAGCCTAGGGGAGGGGGTGACTGCTACATCGTCCCTCCTGAGTTTGGCGTTTATGGAAAGGTGGGACCTGAGTTTTAAGAGACATGGCCTTCACAGTAAAAGGGAACAGAACCCAGTAGGGGGTTTAAGTAAAGAGTTTTTGCCAACACCGGAGAGTCATATTGTAAGGTTAGGTAGCTTATAACATTGCAACGTTTCTAACACCAAGAGCATGGGTGGGTGTCTTTCATTATCTTTTATGACAAATACATATTTTTTGCACACATGAAAATTTTTTAAAAGAGGGTGATATGATACCTGCCTTGTCTACACTTCAGTGGAAGAACATCTGCTTTGGTTCAGCACGCTTACAGTGAGCTAAGTACATGATCTGCCTTTCTCCCTCAGCAGTGCATAGAGAAAGCAGATTCTACTTCCTGTTTTGAGTCATTACACTCAGAGCAGTGTAATAACTGGTCCAAGGTTACACACAATGACAGCCAAGCATCTTAAAAACTGCCTTTGAGACTGGATAATTTATAAAGGACAGAAATATATTTCTCAGAGCCCCAGGGGCGGGGAAGCCTGGGACTCAGGCGTCTGCAGATTCAGTGTATGGGGAAGGCCCTTCCCTTCTACAGTGGCACCTTGTTGCCAGTCTCTGGAGAGAAGGAACATTCCATCTTCACACAGAGGAAGGTAGTTGGAACCTCTTTTATGATTACCTAATCCCATTCACAAAGAGGATCTCTCTTGCCCTAATCCCTACCTCTTAATAGCATCACATTAGCTACTAAGTCTAAACCCTGAATTTTGGAGGAGAGGCATTCAAGCCATACCATAGAGGACCCTCAGGTTGGGCACAATCAGTGGTGACCCCTGGCAGAGCCCTGCGGATACAAGGTAGGTATTCACCCAGTGTACTTTCTCCTTTGCTCTTCAGGTGATGAAGTCCACAGGGGATGTGGCTGGAGGGCGGGCCCTGTATGAAGGCTATGCAGCAGTCACCGATGCTCCCCCTGAGTGCTTCCTCACTCTCAGGGACACAGTGCTGCTGCGCAAGGAGTCTCGGAAGCTCATTGTACAGCCCAACACTCGCCTGGAAGGTAATGTGAGGGGAGGTGTCAATGGGGACCGTGCAGGGCCTTCGGGGCACAAAGGATGCCCTTGGACCAAAATCTTGGCCTCTGCCACTGTCATACTCGGGGATCATGCTGTTTGTCAACAGAAGGGATAAAGGAGCAGGCAGAGCAGGGGTAAGGGCAGCCAGGCCACATAGTGGAAAGTCATGGCTGTTGGGTCAGGCAATGAGCTGGGACTCGGCGGGCCAAGTAGAGCCCAAGGGAATATTGGACTCTGCATTGTTCACAGTGGAGATCAGCTCCACCACCCTGTCCTTTCTCATGTGACTAAGTCCATTTCCGAAGCTTGGATTGGACTGTGTGGTACTTGTACCTTGTGTGCCCTTCCGTTTCTCCAGCCTTTGGCAATGCTGTCCCTCTGCTGGCCCGAGCATCTCCCAGAGTGTGTCAGTCAGGTCTCTGTTAAATTGTACTTCCTGAGAGATGCACGTGGGGCAACTCCAAGCTGACTCCGCATTTTGCCCCTTTTTGGCACAGGACAGCGGAGGTATAGAGGTGCAAACATAAAGTGTTCCCTCTTAACTGTTTTTCGGTTCTTCAGTTTCCACTTGGCTACTTTGCCTGTCTTCTCTCCTTGAGAGTAGGGATAGCGTACTGGAAACAACATACCTACTGTAGCACAGGGCCCGTCACATAGCAGGTGCTCCAGGTAGTCAAATGAGTAAACGAAGAAATCCCGCCAGCTTCATTGATAATACCATCAGTATTATCTTTGATATATCTGGGCTTGTGTGAGCCAGTGGGAAGGGGGGTGGAGAGGTGAGTGGAACTCACGATTTTCCCTCGAGTTGTTCACAGCCCCATTAGAAATGATACAACATGGGGCTGGAGATTTAGCTCACTGGTTCTGGCGCCTGTCTTACAAACGCAAGGGCCCGGGTTCAATCCCCGGTAACCACATACAGTACTGGGTGTGGAGACTCACACCCAGCAGCAACCAGTACCACATACCACAGTGCCGGGCGTGGTGGCTCATGCCTGTAATCCCAGCACTCAGGAGGCAGAGGCAGGAGGATTGCTGTGATGTGAGTTTGAGGCTGAGCTCAGGGCCAGCCTGAACTACAAAGCAAGACCCTGTCTCAAAAAAAAAAAAAAAAAAGAAAAAGAAATGATACAACGTGGAGATAACAGTCATACAAGAAAGCATCAGTGAGGCCCCAAAAGATACTAACAGTGCTCTGGGTGCTTAGAAGAAGATCCATCTACCTTGGAGGACCTAGGAAGACGTAGGGAGGAAGTGACGAGTAAGCTAGACCTGAGGAAAAAGTGAGATTTTTCAGTGATGAT
>PVIR01016702.1:0-36198 GCA_004026965.1 Petromus typicus | reverse complement strand
GCCTTGGAAAATTTCTTTTCCCTTAGTTTCTTAATCTTCAAATAAGATAGTGGAGTTAAAGATCTCTCAGCTCTCCCTTCAATTAATGATGCCCTCTGTTACTGAACTTTGTTATCAGTGCCACGTCGCATGCAAGGGGACATATCCAAATCAAAGTCATTAGTCTGCTCAGCATCACCTCCACTCCATTCCACACATCTTCAAGAATCTGAATGTACTCTCACACCCGACTCTACCGACAAACTTTGCAAAATACTTCTCTGGCCTGCTTCCGTGAGATTCCAGGACATACCCTCCCCCCACTCTTCCCCAAGATTACAGAGATAGGCTTGGCAGGCGGGTCTGTGGGCCTATACTGTTTGTAAGTGCTGCCACCTCCTGGATTTTCTGTCTCTGGACACTCCAGCTAGAGAGCATGCCCAGAAGCCATCTCCTTGAGTTCCCTGCAACCAGCAATCCGTCATGGAAAGTGCCCTTGTTTGTTATTTACACTATTGTCCCCAGGATCCCATCTGTTACCCTGAACCCTCTTTCTGATGTAATTGAGATTTTTTAAAGTTAGATGCATGAGAGTCCCATGTCTAATCACTCACACCGCATGCCCGCCTCCAGGCTCCAGGCCAAGGTTCTGCAAAGATAATAAATACCAGGCTCTAAAATTAACCCAGGAGGCCCTTGAACAAGTGTTCTGGGAAGCCTGTGGCTTGGACCCAGCAGGTTTTCTCATGGCTTTCCCTAGAGCTGAGGCTGGGGGACTTCAGCTACTTAATCCTGCTGGTAGGCTACAGAAAAAAAGTGGTTGGTGACAGCTCCTGCGCAATCCACAGCTACCTCAAGCAATGCCCTGATTAAATCTGTCACCATCTCTCCTAACAGACTCTGACCTAGGTGTTTAAAGAATAACAATTAGTGTGAGGTGATAGGCACAAATACATTAAAATCTCAGAGGTTAGAACTGCAAGGAATGATAGAGATAACCAGAGTTCACAGAATACAGATGAAAAGTCCCCAAAGAGACAAGTAACTTCCCAAGCCTAATCAGGCAGTTATTGGTGGAGCTAGAACAGGAATGGTAACTCCTAATACAGACTCTGGTGTCCTTCTCCAGAGCCCACTGATGAACATACAGTAGATATAGTGAGAGCAGATACAACAGGAAAGCATGACAACTGAGGAAAAGAATTGGTATCTAATTTTATTAAGCAATGTCATGCTCACTGAGTTGAGTTTCCATGGATGTAAAATGTATATAAAATCTCACACACAAAGCTGTTGGTGTACTACAGAAACTAACAGATACACAGCACGTAGCGTAACACCTTCTACGTGGTGAACTGCAAATTTACATATATTTTTTATTGTGCCTTTAAAATAGTAAGAAGCCTGTCTACCAACTTAACCAAAAGCAACAGGCCCATACCTGAAAAACATACATCATTTAGAGAAAAGGAAGAGCTCCCCCAAAGAAACAGAATGGAAGCTAGAGGAACACACACGTAGAAGTTAAAGAATCAGATCTCTGAGCTAACAGTAAGCAACAGCACAGAATGAGGTGAGAGTGTGGTTCTAGCCTCAAAGCTCAACATCAAAGTGAAAATCTGCACTCAGTCACTATAGTATGATGAGATTCTGGGGAACTAGAAAAAGATTCTTATTTAGCAAAGAATTACATAATGCTATTCCCTGGACACCATCTTTGCTGTTTCACAATTGCTTAACACACCTTAATTCACTGAGAAAAGCATAATGAGCTCATGCATCATTAAAGAGCACCACACACAAGTGCACATCCACAGGTCCGAACCTACTCTCCAGCCACTGCAGGGCAGGCGGTGCTGCTCCCCAGAGGGCACCCCTGCTCCTGCCACCAAGATCTCGCCCCTTCTTACTCACTCAAAGCTGTTGCTTCTGTCAGTTTCCTCACTCTCTCCTCGCTCACCTGAACCACACAAAATAGCACTGGAACATGTTGTTTTCCTGCTATTGAAAATGAAACATGACACAAACAGCCTCTCTCAACTCTGCTCATCTTCTTCACTTCATTTCTCTCCTCTGATCAAAATTCTTGGCTAGAGTTCTCTCTGCTCAACGCCTCCAATTCTTCTCTCTTCATAGTCTAAGCTCCCTCTCCCAGCACTCCATCAGAACTGCCTGTCCAGGTCCCCAGGGAACTCCGTGACTACAAGAGCACCGCAGCCTTTTCTTTGTCTGATTCATAAGCAGCGTCCCATCAAAGGAACACTCTTCCAGGAACAGGTGCATGCACATGCACGCATGTGTGTGAGCGCGTGCTCACACACACACATACACACACACACCCTTCATTTTCCTCAGACTTTTCCAGCTGCCACTTTTCAAGCTGATTTGCTGATTCCTCATCATCGACATCTGAATGCTGATGATCTGTTTGAGTTCCATGATGTGACCATCATTCACAAACTAGTGACTCCAAAAAGTGTTTACCTGTGAGCTTTCTCTGGCATCACTAATCTAACAGGCTTAAATATTTACCTTTATTGTGCTCAAAAATTAAACTAATATGTGGGTCTCTTGAACTTCACATATGATCCTTCAGCAAATGTTGTGCTCTAACGTCATCGGATTGCTTCTCATTTCACTCAGGAAGAAGCCGGAACACTTGCTACAGCACGTGAGGTCCCACTGGAGGGGGAAAAAAAGCTATTTGAGCTAATAAGCGAATTGGAAAGTGTGTAAGACACAAGATCAAAATCAAAGAATCAACTTTTTCTATGCACCAGAAATGAACAGTTAGAAAATTAAATTTTTAGAAACTATTTGTAGTAGATTTAAAATATGGCATTTAAGGATAAATTTAATGAACAGTATATAAAACATACATTAAAAATTATGAGAGATTAAAGAAGCCTTAAATAAATGGAAAGCTGTATAATGTTGATAGCTTGAAAGATTCAATGTTGTTAAAATGTTAGTTCTTTCCAAATTGATAACTACAGTCAATTCAAGTTTAGTTAAAAGTGGAGGGTTTGGGGTAGAAATTAACAAATTCTTTAGGAAACAGAATAGCAAAATAATTTCACAAAAAGAAACTAAATTGGAAGGCTTAAACTAATTAATTTTAGAACAGCAATAAAACAATTATATCACAAAACAATGTAATTTTGATTAAAAAATTAACTTACACATGAACAGAACATGATATTCTAGAAATGTTACATGTATGATAAATTGGTCAACAACAAAGGTATACAGTAACTCAATAAGGAAAGAACAGTCTTTTTGAAAATTTGTTTTGAACAATTATTTAAAAGCAATTACTTAACTTTCAGATTATATCACACTATACATCCACATTCAGTGGAAATGGAACATGAATATAAAAGTAAAATGTGGAGAGACAGTTCAAAAAATAGATATAGTTTTTGAAAGACACTAGGAGGAAGAAGGACAGGCAAACTTTACACTAGCACAAAATATTGATGCAATGCATATATCTGATAAAGAACTTATATCCATTCTGTTTGTGATAGCTAAATCTTGGAAGCAACCAAAATGTCCATTAACTGGAGACTGAATTTAAAAAGTAGTGGTTCTTTTACAGAATGAAGTTTTACTCTGACAAAAAATGATAAGATTGAATCATTTATACTTAAATGGACATACCTTGAGGACATCCTCATAAGAGAAATAAATAGGTCACAGATGTGTAAATATTGTATCTTTTCTCTGGTATGAAAAAATGAAGATGTAAATGAGTTTTAGAATGTATGTTACATATTGTGAAATAGAAAATGTTCAAAGTGAAATGGGATGAAGTGGAGAAAATAATGAGATTATAACAAAAAAGAAAGGAAACAAAGCTTATGCATATAGGGGGAAGGGGTGGGTAGGGGTATGGAAAAAAATAAGAATTAAGTTGTGTCATATACTGGCACAAATTCTCATTTGTTGAGCACAATCATGATGTGTACATGTGATGTACCAATAAAGATTTCAACTAAAAAAACAGAACTCATACCCAGAAAATATTTTATACATATCACAAAAGAATATATATAAATATTCAAAACTAAATAAAAAGATGTTCAACAAGTCACTAGATTAATGCAAACTATGGCTACAATAATATATTACTACATATCACTAATATGGCTTAAATTTAGAAGACTGGTATTGGGATTGGGGAAGATATAGGACAGCCAGAATTCTCAAACATCCCTGAGAAAGGTGTTCATTGGCATGGCCAGTGGAAAATAGGGTGATTCCTTTAGATGTACACTCATTCTATGGTTTCAGGAACTCCACTCCTACGTGTAAGAGAAATAAAAACATATGGCCAACATAAGGCCAGGTGACAGAGAATCTAGCTCAGTGGTCCCACTGTCTGCCTTGCAAGCACAAGTTCAATCCTTGAAAGAAATGAATGATTAAACAAATCGTGGTATATCCATATAATAGAATTCATATTGTGACAGTGAAAAGGTATAACTTGCTGATAGAGTACTACCGACAGAGTGGATGAATTACAAAAAACTTTATATTAAATGAACGAAGTCAGACACAGAAGAACATGAACAGCTTGATGCCATTTATGTGAAGTCCTAGAAAACACAGACGAATCCATGATGACAGATAGTGCCTCAGTGATTGCCTGGGGCCGGAGATGAAGCAGGGATCTCCTCGAAAGGAGCACTTTGGGAAAGTACAAAAGCATCACATCTCCACTGTGATGGTGCTGTGTGAGCGGAGGTGTGTGTATATTTGTCAGAATACACTAATTAGGTGTATTTTATTTTATGAAAACCTCAGGTAAGTTATATACCAAAAAAAAAAAAAAAGAGTAAAATATTTGCTATGACCTACAGAGCCCCTACAGTCTGGCCTGACAATCACCTTTCTTCCATTCATCATCTCCTACGATCCTCTCCAGCCTCGGGGCCTTTTTATGTGGTCTTCCCTCTGTGGGGAATGGTGTGTGTGTGTGTGTGTGTGTGTGTGTGTGTGTGTGTGTGTGTGTTCACATGGTTGAATGCCTCACGCTTTCTAGTTCTTCACTTGAAGTGTTACTTAAAAAAAACGCTCTGACCACACTTGTTTCCAATCTCTTCTTCATGTCTCTTGCCCTCTTTTCCTGTTTTAGTTTTTCTCTTTAGTGCTCATCCTTGTAACATACTTATTTTTCAGGTTTATTTTCCACCTCATGTCACGGAAAATTTCAAATTTTCCAATTCAGGAATTTATGCCCCATAAACGAATGTATTTGTCTATCTGTCTGTCTGCCTGTTTGTTTTCAAACAAAACATTATTTGTTTAGCGTTTGCCACAGTGTACGGATGCGGCAGAAATGACTAGCTGTCCATCAAGTTCCCATAGGAGAAACTTGGTATTGTTAGTGCCCAGTGAGGGCCTGTGTTTTCCAGCCCTCTTTCACTGCTGTGTTGCAGGACAACCCTTGTCAATAAGGTACCAGCAGAAGTGACAGGTGTCACTCCAAGGCAGAAGTGGTTAGAAAGTGAGTGAGATATATGTTTCTCATCCATTTCTGTCAATAGCAGGTGGAAATGGAGGAGTCTGGAACCTGGTGACAGTAAGATATGAGGTGGAAGGGTCCTGGGTTCCTCCATCACCAAGTCAAAGGCCACCTGCTGAATAGCTTTTAGACTTTTACATGGAGCAAAATTTTAAAAATGTTCAGTTTTAAAGCTATAAACCTCACTTACTACAGCTATTAATACTCTACGTAATAACTGGCACCAAGTCAGTCAATAAATATTTTTGAATGAATGAGTAGATGCCACAAAAGGACAATATCTCAGTGTGCACTAAATACATAATCCGGTGTCATGCCGTCTGGCAGAGTAGGCCGCATGTCTTGCTGATGATGCATCCCAGCTCCCGGCTGCACCTGGAGGTGCAATTAACAGCTTCAGAAATTAGGCTGTTTGGTGAAAAATAATCATGTCTGAGTTTAATTATAACTTTGTGCCTCAGTGACAATTCTAAGTACAATGAAGTGTCACCTGATACTGACTTACACAATGAAAACAAAATGAATGTTAAAAGTGATGATAATGCTTTGCTGCTCTCACCATCCACAGGCCACCTTTGGTGCAAAACAAAGTAGATGATACTATTCAAAGCCACAGAGTAAGTATCAGGTGGAAATGTAAGCAGTTCCCCAGTGCACAGGTCCTGCAACCTTTAGGCTGAGCATGGGGTTATGTAGGCTCCATTACACTTTGTTCAAAGGCAAGCTCCAGCTACAATATACCAGGATTTGCAAAATTTGAAAAAATCTCCCAGCACAGCCCAGCACTGATCTATCTTTGTTTGTTTGTTTGTTTTTCAGTTTTTTGAGACAAGGCCTCACTTTATAGTTCAGGCTGGCTCTGAAGTCACTATGTAGTCCAGGCTAGCCTCAAACTCTTGGCAACCCTCCTACCTGTACCTACCGAGTGCTGAGATTACAGGCATGAGCCACCACGCCCAGTATTGCAGTATGTGGTTATCAGGGATCAAATTTAGTGTCTTGTGTTTGCCAGGCAGATGCTGAAAACACTGAGCTAAATCCCTGTCCCAGCATTGATCTTACTTTAATACCTTTCTAGCTGTTGGGTGAAGATTAATCAAAGTGGTTTACTGTCTTTTCATACTCATTTGAGAAAGAGTTAACCTTCACTCAAAGAATAGGTACACAGTAATTTCCCATCTCCGCTAAAGTTGGCATTGCATTAAATTAAGACCTCTGAACTTGAAATATCTCTAAGAAATTTGCTCACATTCCAACCTAAGCATGAAAACCAACCAATTCCAAGGATGTGGGTTCCTGGGGCCCCTTCTGACCTTCTCTAGAAAAAGCCAATGTCCAGTAGCAATGACTAACCACTAACTGTCTTATCCTGTTTGAAGCACAATTCTCCAGGAGAAATACTGAACAGGAAGGCCCAAATCCTGAATCATGAATTTCCAATGATCTTGTTGGTGAATGTGCAGTTCATAGGGTATCAAATTGTCATCGACTTGTAGAGAAAAATAAAGTCACCTAAAAAACCAGTAACCTGGAGCTCCTGTTCTTCTGCCTCTGCTTACAGGGACCTCAGAACTCTCCCACCCAGCATTTCTGGGAGCCTCAATGCAGTTGTACCTTTGTTCATGCACTGGTGGGTCAGGGAGTCGACAAAGGACAGTTTTCCCTCCTGATGACTCTCAGGAAACCGCCTACTTCCTTCACCACAGCCAAGGTCAGGAGGCTAAATTCAGGGAAAAAAATGGACAAAGCTCACCTCTCCCTGACCACATGCTCTACTTTGTCCCCAGAGTCCCTTAGCAGCCCTCAAAAATCTCATCTAAAGTTAGCTTTCTTAACTGCCCTAACTTTTCTCTTCTAAGGTACTCTTATGTCCATGAAGGGGGACTAGAGGTAGATGAGATTTTCTCTCAAAACATTCTTCCACCTTCCTTTGAAAAACTGAAAATTCCCTGGTCAGCACGTGGCAGCAGGAGCTGTGGCTGAGGAGTGGCAGTGAACCATTTCTCTCCCAACCTCGGCCTTTCCAGGACCTAAGGCAATGAGTGAAGTGAATCTGCTGTTTAAGACACAGATATATCTACACAGGCGGCCCAGATGAAGAGCAGCCATCATTTCAGTTCATGACTTCACCCAGCCTACCCTTCTGCAGACTGGCACATTTCTGTGTCTGGAACAACAAAGACTGGCTCCTCTGCTTTGATGATGAGATCAAAGAGACACCCTATACTCTTAGACTCTAAGACTGGTAGGTGCTTGTGGCACTCCAGCCACCAGGGAGTCAGAGGAGTAGGGCCCTGCTCATCCCACACTATCCTGAGTTCAACATCTCCACACCAGCACAAACAGCCTGAGGTCCCATCCAATCCCCACCTGCTCCCTCTTTGCCTCTGCCCACCTTCTCCCACTCTGAGGACCCCCTTTTACTCTCATTTCCAAAGAAGCCTACCCTCCCCAGGTATCCCCGCCTTCTCCTGCAAACTACATGGCTCTTCTCCACTAGCTCTGTCAAGAAGCCTTTGATTCTCTTTGTGTCACTAGAAGAGTTGGACTTTTTCTTCTTATTTACTAGAAATAGTAAGTCCTCAATGCTTCAAACAGAGACCAGGTGCTAAACACCCTTTACAGCCAGTCTTTTCAGAAGGCTGGACCTTGCAGGAGAATGGAGTGTTTGCGACTCGCCGTCACATCTCCCTCTCCTGTCACCTCTGTTTCATCACCACCGGTTCTATTGGATTTTGACACTTAAATGTCTCCCTGCTGCTCCTTCTGCAAATTAAGAGGATGACTTTAGAAAGAAGACTTTTGGCCTGGTTGATAGCATTCTGCAAAGGAAGCTCTGGTATAATTAAGTGCTTCTGGATTAAGCAAGGATACACTCTTGCATGTGTGCACACACATGTACATGCACACACATACACACACTTGCACACTGCACAAAGGCAACACTGGCAAAAAGCTAGTCTTCCCTGAGCTCCCAAGTGAGAGGACCATCCCTGAACCTGACCCTTGCTCGGGCTCTGTGACAGGAAGGTGAGACCATAAAGAAAAGCTTCACCTCCGTTTTGACAGAGGCCTCTCTCCTGTTCCCAGTCCTAAACTACATTAGCAGAAAGGCAAGTGGCACTAAAATAGTGTTTGAAATATTTTTCATTTGCTGTATGCCCTAACACTGAGTTTTTTACTCAGAAAACAATCACAGTGGCAGCTACTTCTTCAAGGGTCATACTGCTAATTCATGACATCTGCAAGAAAAGAGTGGAGACCTGGAAGCAGAAAGGCCCAAATTCCTGTCTTTCTCAGGTAGCCACACAGACAGTCCGGGTCCCCCTAAGCTAGTGACATGTCACATCTCTGCCTCAGCCACTCAGGAATTGATGCTGGCCACCGGGGTGAGCAGGAGTGGCCTGATCTAAGCCTCTGATTTATGAAAAGCTACATGGAAAAAGAAAAAGATGGAGTGAGAATGGCTATTTGCGTCACAAAAGGACTCTCTGTTCCCTGTGAAATGATCCACTGTAGAATTCTTTTAAGCAACAAACATTTCCATTACATTAAAATATGATCCTATTTGCCAAAATTCAAATTTGAGACAAGTTTTCAAGAACATATTATTAGAGGAAGTACAGAACTGCCTTCAAAATGCCCAAATGGCGTCCCCCGGGGTAAGTTCAATTGTAGAACTGAAGCAAAAGTTCTATGCTGATGAAAAATGCCCTAAAACATATTCAAAGGGCATTAAACCAATTTGAATTGATGGGGTCTTATAAAAAAAAAAAACCAGAAACCCCGAATGTAAATAATTCGGATAAACTCCAAAATCGTCCTCCATCTAGGGGTAGAAAGCACGTGCTCTGTGGAACGGGGGCTGGGGGTGGTGGGAGAGGTCAGGGGTTCATTCCCAACTGAATCTCATGCCTAGCCCTCTGTCCCTCCCCAGGAGCCATTGGGTCCACACAAAGGAGGAGGCAAAGGTCTGTCGCAGGCAGCAACAGCGCCTTTCCAGAGAGGGGTCCAGTGAGCAGCGTCAAGGCCCCACGCAGGGGCTGCCTGTCTGCGCTGCCCCGAGCCACGCATGCGCAGAGCGGCCCTGGGAGGACAAGTGCGTCCGAGCCCTCCTGCAGGTCTCGCCAACCCTCCTCCAGGCTCGGACGCACGCGTCCTCCCTTCTGCTGGGCCCTACTTGTGGTAAAGCCTGGAGCAGGCACCGGAGTCCGCAATTCACCTTCTCTCTTCTGCCCCTGTGTGTGAGCTGCGTTGTGGCCTCCCCGCTCCTCCCCACAGTCCCTGCGTCCTGGTCTCCTTGGACCACTTGCGCCTCTCTTGTAGCGAGACGGAGGACACGTCCTCCACCCAGGCCACCCACGCGCTGTGCGGCCTCGGCTGGCTGTTGGTGGGACCTTGGGTTTCATTGTACATTGTCCTGCTTTCTCTGCTGGCACAGCGGCTTCTTCGCAGTCTCGGTCCAGAAGAAATCTTTTCATAATGGCTCACAGCTGAGATCCTCAGGTTAAAAGAAATTACTCATGAAAGGGCAGCCTGGGGTAGAAAGCGCCGCATCAGAAAAAAGCCCCAGACTTCCAAAGGAGAAGGAACTTCAAGGATTTATTGACATGAGCGAGATCACAGTCCTGGCTTCGGGCCGGCTGCTGACATTTGCAGTAGATTTAGGCTCCATGGTTTGTCTCGGAATTATTTTTTGCTTCAAGCTGAGGGTCGGAGTGAGGAGCCTGATCTGGTCCTGAGGATCTTGCAGAACACTGTGATCATATTCTCTGTCCCCTAGCCCAGTCTTCATTACGCTCTCCTTCCCACTGTCCTTCTAACCCTTCCTGGAAGTTTGCCTCCTGTCCCTCCTGCCCTTCCTGTCCCTCCTCTTGTCTTCCACAGGTCATAAGAGTGGCCTTAGAGATGGACAAGGCAGGGCTGTTCCCAAAAGAATCGCCCGGTAACGAGATCTGTGCAGAGACCTGGATTGTTACTGGCCCCTGATATCTGCTCCAGCACCAGCTCCAGATAGCTGAGCCCAGGCACAAGAGGAAAAGAAAAAAAAAAAAAAAAGAACAGATTAAGTCATGTGTGTGGAGCTTCTTAAGTGTTATTTATTGGGACTTTTCTTCAAGTCGCTATACACTAAATTTCTACAGGTCCCAGGACAAAGCAGTAGCACAAAGACTTAAATGAGTGTTCCCATTTTTCAGGAGAGTCTGATGACTTCTTCAGGAGCAAATCATAGAGCCAACAGACTCATCAAAGCCTCTCAGGAGAAGAAGAAAGCACAACATGGGGTCAGCTTCTACCTGAACTGAATTTTTTTTTTCTTTTTCATTTTTTTTTTTTTTAGACAGGGTCTCGCTTTGTAGTTCAGGCTGGCCCTGAGCTCAGCCTCAAACTCACAGCACAGCAATCCTCCTGCCTCTGCCTCCTGAGTGCTGGGATTACAGGCGTGAGCCACCACACCTGGCACTGTGGTATGTGGTACTGGTTGCTGCTGGGGTGAGTCTCCACGCCCAGTATTGTATGTGGTTACCAGAGACTGAACCCAGATCCCTGCGCTTGCAAGACAGGTGCCAGAACCACTGAGCTAACTCCCCGACCCATGCACTGAATTCTTAAAAGCAGAAGTCAGAATAGGAAAGGCTCAGACACTGCAGCCCCCTTGCTTTGCAGGAGAAGATGCACAGGCTGAGTGAGAGAGAGGCCTACTCAAGCCCCACAGTAAGCCAGGAAGGGCTAAGACAGAAGTGAGGTGGGCTGCTGCTTTCCCAAGAAGAATGAAAACCACTTCTCTATTTCCCACTCTTCCTTCTGTTTGTTCATTTCCGGTATTGGGGATCAAACTCAAGACCTGTGCTACCAGGCAGGTGAAGTGCCACTCAGCTACATCCCCAGTAATCTCATATTAATCTTTAAGCAAAGTGAGGGCCTCCGGTCTTAGCCAAAAATTTGAAAATAGTATTAATCAAATAATTGCTAATGCCAGGTATTGGGTATTTATGGGGCCTTCGAGGGTGCTGTCACTCCACAGTGAGACAGATCTTATTATCACTTTTTACCAACTGAACCTTAGAGCTATTAAACAATTTGTCTAAGATCTCACAGATAATGAGTGGAGGGTTGGATTCAGCTCCAGGCTTGTCTGTCTCTCTAACAAGTCACCACCTGAGTCAATGGAAAGGATGCCCAGCTGAGTGCTGGCCTCTGAGATCAACCACTTACCCCTTAGGGAAATCCAGATGCAGTAGCATTTAGAAGCCAGGGCTGTGTGCTCAATGGAGAGAGAGAGCCTCTTCCAAGCAACCTTGTTCTCCAATTCCTGGGGGCTTTGCTTTTGATTCTCAAGGGAGAAGAACTGAGCAGAGCCAGGATATATGTCTTACAGCTGCGCTGTTAGTAAAAATGTCTTTTCGGGTTGCATTTCTGACATCTTTCAGTGAAATGATTTATGGAATGGGGAAAAGAACTATTCTGTTTTTTTCTAGTGGATCCTAAGAATTTGGCAAGATTTACAGGGCTATTCTTCAAACAGATTTTTCATGTACTACTCTGTAGTCCCGACCTAGGATCATTTTAAAGATTGTCTGAGTCTGAGGACAGAGTCCAGAGAGAGTGTGAGCAGTTTCAAAGGAGCCCTCATGAGTGGAACTTCTAGATGAGCCTTTGCCCAAGGAAAGAGCCCACCTGAAAAGCTGCCCTTCTCAGGGGCTCAACTGCGAGCAAGAGCTAGGCTGTAGAGTAAACATCTGAAAAACTCCAGGAAAAAAAAAAAACTGTGAACATGTAGAGAGGAATAAGAGGAAATCTTTGCATACCCCTTCCTTGTTTCCTACTCCAGTTTTCCCTGAAATACAAACTACTTCGATTGTTTTCTGGATCCTGACCCTCGAATAATGACGTTCAGTAGTCTACACTGATGCCAGGAGCCAGTGTTTCCATGAATTTTCTAGTGAATCATGGTGTCCTAGGAGCCACTGCCTGAAGGTTCGGAGAGGGACTTCCTGCCTGAGCTCTGTGTGAGGCTGTGTTCAGGCAGCAGAGGTGAGACCACCTGTCTAAGCATCAGATCAAGTTTCTACTACACTGCACCATCACTGGGGACCTCTAAGAAGTGTGAAGCCTTGGAAAGAAAGATATGGATAGTTTCTGAACCAACGTGTTACTGAAAAGCTAAGATGGGGGGAAAGGAAAGAAGAGCCCTTTATGGAATGATTTTTATATGACAAGTATTTACACCCATGTTCTCACCTAATCTCACCATAATCCTATAGAAAAGATATTGTTATTGGTACTGGACTGAGGAAAAATGAAATTCCAGAATCTTGCCCAAAGTCACAGAGTTAACAAATGACAAAACTAGAATAGGAGACCAGGTGTGATTTCTAGTATACATAGTCTCCCTATAGCTGCTCTTCCATTCCTACATTCAAAAGTTTCCATATTCAAAAACATTGACTACATATCCAGAATGTAGCAGATGTTGTCTGAAGCACTGGAAAAACAGATCTGAATATGAAAAAGTTCTTGACCCAAAAGAAATTGCCTCCTCTTGTGGCGAGATAGATCACAAAGAAATAAACAAAACAATGAAGACAATTATAGATAGTGATAAAGGCTGTGAAGAAAACCAAATAAGGTAACAGGTTCTGTTTCATCCAGGTGATAGTTAAACTCACATTTAAGTGACAGGAACAGTCAAGTCATGCCAGTGTCTGAGGAAAAGGCACAGCAAGAGGATGAAACAGACAGGATGGGAGGCTCAGCTAAGTATGGAATCTTGTGCACACAAAGGGACAGAAAACCAGAATGGCTTCCATGTAGTAAGCAAGGGAGAACGATCTATGTGATATGGTTGGAGACTCAGGCAAGCACCAGGGTATACCAGACTATAACGTGGACTCTTCATCTAAGCGTGAGAGGCTGCAGCAGGGCAACAGAGTGTAGTTATCTCTACTGAACTCATTGTGATGCCTGTATGGAGGAAGCATGTTAAAGAAGAGAAATACAGAGCTCAGGAGAAAATCCAGGAGGACAGAGCAATGGCCCAAGCAAAAGCAGTACAGGTGGTCTGAAAAGCAGTAACCTGGCTAAGGATGCTCAAAGAATGATACAAAGACCCTTCCAGAGGGGTTTGAGAGATCTTCCTTTCCCTGAGTACATATCTGTGTGAAGCTGAATTTCCTCCACATTCGTCAGCAAAATGAGCTGTCATGGCAGATCAACTATCTCCAAGCCAAACATTACAGAGACTTGTAAAAACATAAAACAAAACCACTCTTGTTGCTACAGTGCTACATGCTTTGGGAAGAAAGTGTTCCATTCATATAAATTCACTAAGGAGTTAGTGTTCTTTTCAAATTAATTAATAAATGTTTTCCTCTTCTGGGCTCTAATTTCCACTATGATAAACACTGACATACAATAAACAAATATCAAAGTTTTTGGAATTCTCAATAACTTCTGGAAAGGAAAAAGGATCCTGAGACATGAGCACTGCTGTTTCATAACACACGTAACCCCAGAGACTGAAGAGAACTGTTGGTATCAGCCAGCCAGCCTCAGTGAGGGCTTCCTGCCTGGACTTTGGGAGCTTCCCCTGTGTGGTGGTGGATAGTGTTGGGCAGTCTTGGTGAGGTGGAGCATTCCTGCCCTAGTGGCAGCTGAGATGGGGAGAGGAATGCAGTGGCCAGCTCTGTGGAGCAGCAGCCACAGTGTGCCCAGGACAATGGGCTGTGTTGGTCGCTCTCACTGCTGCCCAGTGTCTGTACAACCACATGGCTCAGCACACAAGCTAAATCGTGGCCTCCTCAAGGCACCCAGGGCCTCTACAAGGGCTCCTGAATGACCCTGAAGCATTGGAGCACTTGCTACCACTTACATAGTTCCGAAGTAGATGCTGAGCACATAATTGCAGTACTGTGAAAAGTGAAAGGCAGAATACTAAATGCAGCTGGACACGGCAGGGAGCAGCGTTGAATCCAGAGACTCCACTCCTACCCTTGGCACATAGATTTCCAAAGGGCAGGGCTGCTGAGGATGCCAGACATCATCTGCACATTTTTTCTAACACTGAGAGGGGAGGCAGAACTGGGGGCATCTGATGGACAAAGACTCATATTGCCACATCATCCTTTGAAAGCTCAGTCAAGGTTTCTAGACTCAGGAAATTTTTTTAAAAAAAATCTTAAAATGAATTGTCCTTTCCCAGCCCTTCCCAACATATATCCAAATATTACCATTTTACATAGCTATTTCATAAAAGGAGACAGAAAAAGTTCAGTGGTTAAAAAAAGTTTTAAAAATGTATATACCCATTTCCCAGCTACAGAGTCTAACTGTACATTACCATGGTAACATCTCTAAGCTATACTACAGGGAAGAAATCCAATTAGCTTTATTCTGATACAAATCCTGAAAGGAAGGGGGGAAAACGTACTCAAGGTTGAATAAATAACTTGGAATTAAAACTCAGGTCTTTTCACTCTCAGACAGGAGCTCTTTCTGCACCACAGGGAATATGATCAATTTGGTGTGTTTGCTTAAGCATTCTATCACTGAGGGGATAAAGACAGAGGTCAAGGTTAAGCCATCAACTTTGATTATCCAAATATTCCAGATGTCCATGATATGTGAAGCACTCAAAAGCCAAGTGAGAAAAAAAAAAAGTAGGAGAGAAGTTAATGGGAAAAGATGCTTTTGTCCCCTCACCTAGGAGTTATCTGCTTATGGATACAAAAGAATGTATCTCTAAGGACATTGACTGAGAGCTGCCACCAACAGGGAACCATCAGGAACAGGCTGAGAAGAGATGATTTGATGATGTTGCGAATTAGAGTTTGCAAATATTCATTTAATTTAGAATTCATAGCATGCATGTTTGTGAGTTAATTGAAAAAAATGATTATTAAACACAAATTCACTGATGTTTGGCAAGTAGGTAGTAAATAACCATGCTGCACATGGTGGTTAATTCTCAATATATTTCTTTCAAGAACCAGCAGTTTAGGGCTAAGGATTTAGCTCGGTGGTTCCAGTGTCTGCCTTGCAAACACAAGGTCCTAAGTTTGATGCCTGTTAACCACATACCACAGTGCCGGGCATGGTGGCTCATGCCCATAAACAATCAGTACCACACACCACAGTACCAGGTGTGGTGTCTCATGCCTATAATCCCAGCATGCAGGAGGCAGAGGCAGGAGGTCTGCTGTGAGTTCAAGGCTTGCTTGGGCTATATAGTGAGCTCAGGACCAGACTGAACTACAAAGCAAGACCTTGTCTCAAAACAAACAGAAAACCTGGTAATTTAAATTTAACAAATAGGTTGTTGTCCGGTGAAATCCGATGGAGAATCAGGGAAGGTTCCTGGGAGCAGGGCTCAGCACCCCTTACTGTATACCCCAGGACAGCCACTGGAGGCCCTTCTCCTCCTTCACTAGCACAAACACCAGCAAACCCAACTTGGGGCAGTCCCGAGGAGGATGACAAAGGAACTAGACTTCATGTGTAGTGCACCTTCCACCGGGAATTCCCTCCACTCTCCAGTGCCTTAGCAAATTGTTCTAGGTCATACCTCATCACAAACATTTCTTCTCCAGTGATGTCTTCCTTCCTGATACCTTCAGACTCAGTTATTCCCCCACCAACTCCCCTGTGTCACTTACTACATTACCACTTTCACAATATTCACAACACTGCATTGAAAACTGAAAACTCCTAGTGGGTAAGTTCCCAGTATGTAATAATAACAAGTATTTTTAAAAAATAGCAACAATTCTGAAGAGACTACTTCTTGTTTTCCCAAATCAACTTCTCCTCTGTATTTAGTAGCAGAAGTATATTTACCAGCTTCCTATGTAGGTTGGTATGATTATGGGATTATATTCTGGTTGACTACATAAGCCAAGCATGGACTGGTGAGTTGGTTCCTTCCACAGGGCTGATTTGTGTCAATTGTACCTGAATGAACCTGAAAACGGGGAGCTAGGACCCTCCTCTCTTTGCCCCGGGACCCCTGCACATCTCTTGCAGTCACATTGGATCACAGGGTGACCTTGTGAAGGGATGTCATCTACTGAAGATGTCAGTGCCTTCACACGGGTAGAGCCTCGGGCCTTGGTGAACTTGCAAGCTGCCTTCTTATTTTCAAACAGCCTGGCTCCAAATAACTTTCACAGATAAAGTGAACTTGAGGGGTTTGAATCCACTATTATTTAATTAGAGACAGCTAAACTGAATCCCGGCAAATGCAAACAATAACTGCAAATGTTTATGGATGCTTATAATGAGTGGTTAAGTGTTTACCTTCATTCAACTCTCCCCAGCTCAACAGCACAATAAGGTCAATATCTCTATTGTTCATGTGAAAAAACTGAGACCTGCAGTGGTTAAATAACAAGCCCAAGTCACACATCTAGTAATTAGTAAGATTCGGCACTGCATGTAGGTCTGTCTTATTCCAGGGCTGAAACTTTTAATGACTACAAGTGCAGCCTCCTGATAAACACTTTTCTAGTGAATCATCAATGCTCTTTGAAGAACCACTAGCCTGAGAATGACTTACAGGCCCAGCTCAGTCTCTATCACTTCTCTTGGACTCAGTTTCCCTGCCAGTAAAATGTGACATTACTCTTCACAGGGAACCTTTTGTCTGCCAGAACTTCAGTCAACACTGCTCATGTATTAACCAGGTCAGTGCTCAAAGTCATCTTACAGAATGATTTTATGGAGTTAAGGATGAGGAAAGCGAGGCTCAGGAAGCTATGCAGCTCTTGTAAGATCATGGCATTCACAAGTGTTGGACAAAAGGAGAAATGACAGGACTGATATCACCTGTCTGTCCCAAGGATGTGCCATGTATAGATGCTTCCTGACAACCCATGCACATGTAAGTGGAAAATGTGGCAAATTCACCTGACCCAAGCAACACCCTAGCTGAGCAACACAGCACACTGGAGATGTTGGCTGTCTCCTCTTCTGACCAAGCACCTGGTCACTGGGAACTGCAGCATCAGGAGGAAGGACTGTACCACAGATCACTGGGCCAGGAAAAGACACCACTTCAAACTTTCTGGTCCAGTTTCTCCTGAGTGGATATCATGTTTGCATAACCAGAAAGTTACAGGATCATTAAGATAAGCCATGGTATGTTGGGTTATCACTACTCCCCTTGTAAAGGTAAGAAAAGGGAAGTTTCACCTGGGCAGTGTTGAAGTGAAGATTCATAACTAGGTCTAGCTGGATATGGTAACGCATGTCTATAATCCCAGTACTCAGAGTGAATCAGAAAGAAGGATCCCAAGTTCAAGTCCAGACTGGGAAACTTGGCATCTTAGTGAGACTCTGTTGCAAGGTAAAAAGATAAAATAAAAAAGGGCTGGGCAGGTAGCTCAGTGTGAAGGTCCTGGATTATAAATAAAGAAATGCCTGTTCAAAAACTGCTGGTTTTTGAAAGCCACAGATAGAAGTACTGCCAAAGTCAGGTACTTCTGACACACCATGAATGAAAAGAAAGGTAGGAGAAGGCAGCCCGCTCAGCCCAGGGCTTGGTGTGCACTCAGCTGCCACTGCAGGAAAAGGCGGCAGAGGTGGAGGGACAAAGAGCCTCCTGCAGCAGCCAGGCTGTGTAGAAAGGTCAGGAAGCACCCTGAGGCCAGGCCTGCAGCACCTGGAGAAACCACAGAGACTCAGAGAGCCACAGGGACCGTTCTTGCTTTCTGCAGCAGCTCTGATGACTTAATGTGAACCTAGGTGCTGAGCACGATGCAGATTTATTCTCTCAGGCTCTAGAGGCCAGAGATCTGCATTTGAAGTCAACAAGCACTGGCTCCCTCCAGTGGCTCTGGAGAGGTCCTTCCTGGCCGCTCAGCACTTTCCCATCTCAGCCATCACCATCACACTGAGTTTCCGTCATCTCCTCCTCTTTTAAGGACCCTGGCAGCCCTCGTGCAGATAACCCTCTCCCAGCTGCACTGCTCCTGAAAGGACTGTCTCCATCGCTTGTCAAGGTTCTAACCTGAACATGGCTCTTGGGAAATTGCTACATTCCTCACTCATTACTGGGACCATCTGCTGAACCAAACTGAGTGTGTTGACTGTCTAGCGAGGTGTTATGTCCTTGGGAGGAATCATAAGTCCAAGCCTCTTAGTGTTGAGTTATGAAAGTCTCCTCTGCATTTGTGTGTGTGTGTGTGTGTGTGCGCGCGCGCGTGCACGTGTGCACTTGCACATGCTTATGTAACCCTGTATGTTCCATCTGGCCTAATGACAATGTGGGAATCTACCCTCAGCTCCCTAAGGCACTATCAACTGAACTGAATTCATCAGGATGCATTTGCAGCATGAATAGCCAGTCCACCAATGTGGCCTTGGTAGAGAGAAGCATAGGCAGATGCTGGCCCGATGGCCTGTAGGATGGGCTCTATAAGGGACCTGGGAGACAAGGTCAGCACCAGGAAGAACCTTGAGACTGAGAAGGGGAAGGAACTCTTTCCACCAGAGCACTAGTGGAATTTGAAAATGCTTCTGAGACATAGGGCACTCCAAAGCTCCTCTACCTGGAAGCCCACACAGCACGAGACATGAGTCACTACAGCCAGAGGTGATGGAGCTCCAGGGAAAGGGTGCGGGAGACAATGCAGGGCCAGGATCCCAGCCTTTGGCACTGCAGCAGGAGACCCAACCCCCATGACTCCACACCACCATCCCTGGCCCAATGTGAGATCTGCAGCTCAAATAATTCACTTTCCTTCTCTCCCTTAGGCGAAGAGAAGCAGCATCTTCCCTGAGAGGAAAGTGCAGAGGGAGGAGGAAGAAGGAGGGAGAAAGAGCACGGGGTGAAGCCTCAGAAATTTGCCTAGAGGTGTAGGGAACACAGAGCTATAAAGGGGCCTCCATCAGGAGAATGGCTCTCGGCAGGCCGGTAGGAAGTTGTCCAAATTAACCCTGATAGGAAACTTAGCTCTCCACACTGCACAGTACACAGCCAGAGTAGAAGCCATTTGAAAACTCTCTGCCACCAAATCAAACTGTTCTCTTCCCATTAGCAGCCCGTCACATGCGGTAGGTGTTCTTGGCCCACGCTATTATGCCTCTGGGTTATTGTTTTAAATTTGAGTCATTACAACAAATTACTGTACTTAGCCCTTCTCCAAGAGCTCTGAGGACTTATTGTCACTCACACATCCTGTTCGTCTGCCTCTCCCGAAACTGTGCCTGCCAAGAATGACAGAAGCCATCCTGGCCAGATGTTCACAGCACACCAGTTCTCAGGGTTGCCTCCCACGTGGCCCTTACGACACTGGCCGTCTCCTTGATTCTCCCAGGGCCAGAGCCAGCCCTTTGGGATGGAAGGCAACCGAACCAACAGAACCGCAAAGCTACCAGCTAAGGAGCCTTCTCCATGTGCCCAGCACTATGGCAGGCGCAGGGCATGCCACACAGCCTCTCATACAGGAATTTTAAAATTCAGCAGGCCAGGCAACTGTTGCTTGGGAAATGCTGTGTCTCTGAGCTCAGAAAGCTGGAGCCCCATGTTTGGGTAGAGGAGGGCAGTAAAGTAGACGCCAGTCACCAGGCTGAGATCTGACTGTGCGGCTGGTTTGTTGTGGCACCAGCAAGGGTTCCTCCCTGCATCCACTGGGGCATGACATATTTGGGGGGGCCATTGGCATCACAGAGTGCAGGAACAGGGAAAACCCCTCAGTGGGTGCCAACAGGAAGCCCACACATGTCCACATTTTCCACAGAGATCACAAAGTCAGAATCCTTTCTGCATGATGAACTACCACAAGGGCACTTCTAATCAGCAGGGGGAACTTTGCACACCACTTCATCTTCATTCTGGGTCTTGCACATTTGTGCTTTTATAACACCAACCCCCAAAGGCCCTCCCTCCCTTAGTGAGTTAAACACTTATTGCCTCAACAAATGCTCTTTAAAGAGCAGGTGGCCCCTGCTGGATTTCCTTCCTAGTAAGGTCCTGTACATTTTCCCTGAGAATTTGCCTAGCTCTTAATGCCAGATACTTCCCAGCAGTACCAAGATAAATCAGATAAAACTCTTAGTATTGTGATTATACTCATTTTACACTGAAGGAAAGTGAAGTTCAACAAAGCCCCTCCAGTCACACAGCTACTATGTGGTAGACCTGGGATTTGAACCCAGGGCTTCTCCTCTAGTCTGAGCACTGAGTACTGCACCTTGCACATGTCCCACTTTTGCTTTCCAAGAGACCTCCCCGCCCCTTTCCTAGCTTAACATTTTCTCACTGTCAACTTCATCACTAGTTTCCCTCCCTCATTATGTAAGAGCCTGGCTGGGCTGCCAAGGAGATGTGAGAAGCCACAGATAGAAGTGTTTTGTAAGCTGTAAAGTACTATAAAAGTAAAGGTATCTACACACTCCAGCCCTGCCTCCACCCTAGAGAGTCACAATCTCAAGTAACCATTTCTCCCTTCTTCGCCTTCTTCTTGACTATCATCGAAATCCCGCAAATCTCTTCACACCTAGAGCATGGCCACTTTGTCTCTCCTCTAATCTCTGCCAAATGGCTTCAAAAGCTTTTGCCTGTGGAGTACGCGTCATTGCATGTAGACATTGTTCCTCTTCTAGCCACACTCTTTTCTTAGGAAGCTCACTTTCTTCTATGCTGGTTTTTCTCTGACTCTCCCCAGCAGTTTGTTAAATATCTCACATGTGCATCTTGGCTTTTCCCTCTCCCACCCCTAAGATCTAGCCTACGAATCAGTGTCCAGAACTCTTCCTTTGTCTGTTCTGCTTCTTTCCCCCAGCTCCTTTATTTCTTTCTCCTTCTTAGTTACCTTTCTCATTGCTGGGACAAAGTAACTGAAACCCAAGATTAAAGTGAAAAGGTTTATCTAGCTTGTAGTTTGTAGGGTTTCAGTTTCTAGTCAGCTAGCTCCAAGGTGGGGTGACACGGCAGATGGGCATCACAGAGGAGAAACATTTCATGGTGGGCAGAAGGCAGAAAAGCCCCAAAGTAGTGAAGTAGAGAAGCAGCAGTGATGAGAGGAGATCTCTTTCTGCTCCTTATATTATATCCAGGCTGCACCTTTAGGGCAAGTAGCATTCACACCCAGGGTGGGCCTTCTCACTACTCACACCCAGAATTATACCAAACAATCTCTTCAAAGAGTTAACCCACACCCTTAATACCAGCATCAGTACACTGTCTCCCATACTGCCCATCTTTTTCTCTCTCCTTCCTTCTTTTTTTGTGATGCCAAGGACCAACTGTCATACACACTGGGCAAGAAGACTACTGAGCTACATGCTCAGCCTGCTTCTGTATCCTAATTTCACTCTTCTTGTCTGTCCTACAGCTCTGGCCACTGCAATCAGCTTGGGAACTCACAGCACCTCACACTGGGGCTGGAGACCTGAGTTTTGTTCTCCTGCTTAATTCTAAGCAAAGGCCCTTGTTCTTTTGGTGGTGGAACCAACTGAGTCTCGAGTCTCTTCCAGCCCTGCTGTTTGTCCCACCAGGTTCTATGACCTCTGGGATAACTGGCAACACTGCTCCTAGTCTTCTCCAAAATAGATGACAGGGTTCTGTGCACCTTTCCTGGGGACCCGTCCACTAAGTCAGGGCTTCCCGCCCAGCAGCCTGCAGCACAGCTCCACAGCACGCTGCCCTCTGAGGAGCCAAAAACAGGTCATGCATGGAAATAACTTCAGGAAATTCAGGGAGACAATACTTATCATGGGCCTCTCAGCGCCTTCCCCCTTAGATGTGCATGATGGCTATCTGAGAGGCAGCTGCCACAGTTGCCTGAGCTTTGTGGCTGGAATTTGGAGAAGGTTCTCCTAACACCTCCTGTCACCACTGTCCCTCAGATGCAGCAGAGTGGGAAGCATCCCACTTCCATAGCAGGGTCCTTCCTTACTGTTGTCCCTTCCCCATTGAACTGTGTATTTTCAGGTAAGTGGTGGGCCAGAGATATGTCTGAGTAGCCCACGCTACCAGCAGGGTCCCCAGACCCTAAAATGCATCCCCAGAGGGAGCAGGAAATGCTAACAGGCCTCTGCCTCAGAAGACCTTCTCCTACAGACATTTTTGTCAGTGTACCAGCCACCTTTGTTCCAGTTAATGTGAGAAGGCCAGCAGTGAGCCATGGACCCACTCTTCTGACTGTACAATGTACATGGATAGTGTACACGGGGATTTTCTAAGGGCAGAGAGTGCTGCAGAGAGAAGCAAAAAAAGTTCACCTAAAATCTACAGCCGTTTGCTGTCTAGAAGAAAACAAATCACTTTTAGTCACAGATGTATACACGTAGATGTTGAATCATTCACTTAAAACACCTGCTTTAAAAACCTCTTTTGGGGAGAACTTGCCTCCATATTAGAATTCATAAAACACAAATACTCTGAATGTGTTATTAAAATGTTAACATCAGAAACAGCGCAAGAAGCTGAAAAGAGTCTGGATACCCAACGAGGCCTCAAAGAAGGAAATCCCCAAGCAGTTACAACCTTCAGTGAGCTTTTATTTTATATGTAAGAATCCAAAAATTGCTGGAAGATCACAGATACACAGTTTCAGGCTGTTAAGGAGAGTTATCAATGCAAGACACAGGAGATGAGTGTGAGTGGAAGGAGGCATTCCACACAGGGGCCAGGAAGCCGGAGAGGTGTCATCGGGCCACATTGGCCACAGCCCTGCAAGACAGGTAGACTGTGCCTCAGTTTCTCCACAAAGAAGCCAAGCTTCGTAGAGGATGAGCTGTCTATTCCATGATGAACTCTGACTCCCAAAGGACGCATGCTCTGTGCTGTCCGTGACGGCCAGTGAAAAGGCCCAGCTAAAGCCAATGATTTCCAGCCTGGGCTTCCCCAAACATGCGCTGTGGCATGAAGGATCCAGGATGATAGCTGGGGTTCCTGAGTGAGAATCTATGTTTGAATAGTAAACAGCCAACCTCTGATTTCTTAACTGTATTTTTATAGTGATACCATAGACATCAAAGTGGGAGGGTCCACACAAGAATTAAAAGACTCATATCACAGTGACATATGCGCACCCATGTTTATAGCAGCCCAGTTTGTGATTGCTACATCTTGGGAACAACCCAAATGTCCATCAACTGGAGACTGGATAAAAAAGCTGTGGTTCTTCTACACAAGGGAATATTACTCTGCCATAAAAAATGATAAGTTTGAATCATTTATACTTAAATGGACATACTTTGAGGATGTCCTCATAACTGAAATAAATAGGTCACAGATAGGTAAATATTGCATCTTTTCTCTGGTATGAGAAAATAAAGATGTAAATGAGTTCTAGTATTGTATGTTATATTTTGTAAAATAGAAAATACTCAAAGTAAAATAGGGTAAAGGGGGAAAAATAATGCGATTATAACAAAAAAGAAAAGAAACAAAGTTTATGTATATAGGGGGTGGTAGGATGGGTAAGGCTATGGGAAAAAATGAGAATTAAGTTGTGTCTTATACTGGTACAAATACCCATTGTGGAGTGCAATCATGATGTGTATATGTAATGTACCAATAAAGATTTCAATTTAAAAAATAAGTGTGGAGGGGATTCTTTCAGCCCCACATCCATGAAGTTCTTTCGAGTCAGAAAAAGAACATAAACTTTGACGTCAAACCACCTTGGGCTTGAGTCTCATCTCTGCCCCTAACTGATAAGGTGAGTTAACCCAATCTGCTTAATCTCTCAAGCTCAGTTTCCATATTTGTAAGAAGGATATATTATTAAAACCCAGTAGTAGTTGTATTTGCCAACAACCATGCAGCACTTATCACAGGTCCTGTGCATATATGACGCATTTAATTTCTGTCAGAAGCTCCATGGTAAATCATTCTTACCCTATTTTACAGTTGGATTAGCAGACAGAGGGGCAGAATGACAAATATTCATGCACAACCGTTAGAATACTTAGTATGTGAGCCCAGAACATGAATCCAGGCAGTGTGAACTCAAAACTATATTCTACCGAGTGAATTAATGTCATCACAGTACTTTGTACAGAGTGTGATCTCAGGCTGAACTATTTTAGAGATCCTTTATCTTTTCCCTTAATTGTCTTATTTCGGGTTCACCTCCTTTTGTTTCACGAGCTGTGGCCAGAGTAAATTTCAATCCATGAAAACCTAATTGCAGTTGTCCCAAGGGGGGGAAAAAACTGCCTAAGTGTCTTTGCGGCAATTCTGACAAAATCCAATCATGCTGTTTACATGAGTCTGAGAAGCAAGATGGGCCATAGCTGCAGACAGCTTGGAAATCAACCCATCTGATGTTCACATTTATCACGTAGGAAACACAGGCCCAGAGGCAGGGAAAGCTGAACCAGCTTCACACAGCCAGATCAGTGACACAGAGTAAACGCAGCAGCACAGGAGTGTCCTTGCAGTGGTTCTGAGGAAGAGACAGGAGGACAAGGAGGAACTGGAAGGATGGACCCTCTTTGTCTGTGTTTAAGAGACAGCATAGTGGACACCAGGCCAATCGGCAGGAGTATCCAGTGTGCAGTGAGTGAGAGCAGCCCGGGGAGAGGCAGGAGCAGCCTCACCCCCAACTCTTTCCGCAGCTGTGAAGACCAGCGCTTTCCAGCAGCTAAACCAAGATGGCAAATGTGTGGATTCCTGAAGGCCTCACAATTACTTTTTGCTGCTGTGCAGCAGTTTCAAGGTTCAGCCTCATCTGTGAGCTTCTCTACATGGTCATCAGGGATCCAAGATAGGAATATCAGCATGTCTTAGTTACTTTTCTCATTGCTGAGACAAAATACCGAACACCCACAAGTGAAAAGAGGAAAGGTTTAGTTAGCTCAGTCCCTGAGCAACTGGTTCCAAGGCTGGGAGGCACGCAAATAGACATCACACGAGAAAAACAGTTCACTGTGGCCAGAATGTAGCAAAGCAGGTAAGGGACAAGACAAGCCTCTTTCTGTCCCTTTTATAGTATCCAGGTTTCTGGGATTTGGACAGTACCAAACCTAACCAGTGGACTGATTTAGTTACACACTAGATTCTGCCACCTCTGGAAAAAGCTCCACCCATGACTGCATGAGGGTTAGTGAGGATATCCAGACACAAATCATAGCACAGAGCACCCTAAATAAGTAAGAAATGCAGGAGAGATAACCCCTGTTCTTGTCAGCTTGTTCCAGTACACCTAAAGTCTGTGAGTAAAGTTTAAGTCTTGAATTCCATCAACTCCCCAAAACCCACATTCATAAAGTACACACATAGCTTAATTTATGACAAATGTGAAAGATTACAGTCTGGGAGAAGGAATGTTACTAGGAGGGATGGAGGAGCCATACAGAGGTCAGTTGCAAAACATCCTTCCATTTTATAACAAACAGGGCCTTATAACTAATAGTCCAGCCAAGTGCTTCAGTGGATAAGAATTTTGTATATGAGTTTAATAAAAACATGATCATTTAGAGAGAGAAAGTATTAATGAGATACTAATGTCCATATAAATTGAAAAATAACAGACCAGGTAGAGTAACTGTGTCTACTATTCAGTACTTCCTGACCTCATTTTCATTGGTCTTGCCTCTCTGTAATGAATCTGGGATTGTTTTCTTGTTTGACTCTTATGTCTCCAAGTTATTTAGGTTCAACCTGTTCTCTCTTCCTTGCACACTTAAAATAGTGGCCCATAACATGACACCCAAACATCTTATAGATGATATTATTTCTTCTCTATCTCCAAAGTGGACCTTAAGAAGATGATAGATAAATGATTGATCTAAGGCCACACAGCTGATGGCAGATACAGAATGGAAGCCCAGAAGGTGTCTTTCACTTCCATCTCCATGTCTTTGTCCAAGCTGTTATATTTTGCTGAATGTAAACACTCCTCTCTGTCTCTCTTTCTCTCTCTGTCTTTCCATCTGCCCATCTCTCTCTCCCTCCCTTCCTCTCTCTCTGTCTCTCTCTCTCTCTTTCTCTCTCTCTCTCTCTCTGACATTCTGATCGATACAGTTCCACTGGACATGTTCCCAATTGACAGCTGGAGTCGGTCAGCCCCAGTAATTCGTCTATCTACAACACTGCAAATGCGCAAACCAGATACACGGTGAAGGGCCCCAGATTTTAATTATATCTTATTCCACAGCTGCAGTCAATTCCTGCTACAGCTTAATAACCAGGTTGCACGAGCCGTGAACACTTTTTGTTGTTAATTTTGCTCAGGAAAATTGAGTTTTTACTACCATTTTGGCAGAAATGCTTATCATAACAATTATGATAAAGTGATGAGAATTGGAAACATCTGCAGGAATGAATGTGGAGACAGAAGGATGTCAGTTAGTCTGGTTGTGGAGGAAAATGTGCTACAGGAAATCTGGGTTATGACTCTGTCATAACTCAGGGCACTGTGGGGTGGGCAGAGAGCTCAGATTTCTCCCCACCCTGCTGCTGTGGCACCTAAAGGAGACCACGAGCCCTTCATAATATGAACTGGCTTCACTGCAGCAGCTACGTTCTACTACAGCTTTGAGGGAACTTTGAAATGAGGAGGCAAAAGAATGGCCTGGGATAGGTCAGAGAGTAGAAGAGAGAACCTTACAGAGAGCTGTGTTGTACAGAGGGGACAAAGTGACACCAGAAAGAGAAGGAATAAGGTCCCCGAGGCCATACACCTAACAAATGATGTCTGAGTCTGCTGGCTCCCAGGCCCAAAGCAGACCCAACCCTGGCTTTAGCAAGGGAGTGAACAGAATAATTTGAGATCCCCCAGAAAAGACCCTAGATGCTATCTTAAAAATATCAGACTCAGGACAAGTGGAAGAACTGCAAGAAATGTGTCTCCATTTGTGACATTGTTTGGGAACCAGAGAATAATTGTGCCAGAAGTGCAGGTCATTAGTGTGAAACAATAACATGAGTGACAGAGAAATTTGGGATGCAGTCAACCTAGGGCAATGAGAGAGAAAAATCACTGTGCTATATCCTTAAGGTTCCCTCTAACAGAGAAAGGCAAACCCTGAGCACTTGTGTACTTCATTGCTGATGCTGTTGAAGAGGTTCTTGGGAAAGGAACCCTCTTTTCTCCACTTGGAAGGCATCTGAAGACTCTCGCTAGAATTTATGGAGTACTGCAACAATCATGTGTGAGAGTGAACTACCAGCTTTCCCCAGATCCTACACACCATCAATTGGTAAGATGTACCATCAGTTTAATAAGAGCTTTTAAAGAAAAAAGCAAGCACTCCGGTAAATGTGAACATCCATCACAGGACAAAGCCCTATTTCAGAAATGAGAGAATGAGAAAAAAAATCCCTGTGTTCCCTAGCAGAGCCAAGGATATACAGTATGAAGTGATCACATATCTGCATGGACTAGAGTATCAGAGATAAGGAGTCAGGACTTCCCAGGAAGACTATGAAAATACCTCAGATGAAAGGGAATGCCTAAGGAAAATTATACAGGAGTATTGGAGATGAAAAATAAAAGTTCTGTGGTTGCTTCATAAGTGTTCCCATTTACCATTTTAACACAACACTCATTCATTATCTTTCAGGGCTGTGAGTCAAAAGTCTGGACTCACTTTAGCCAAACTTTCTACTGAAAATCACAAGCATGAAATCAAGCTGCTCATTGGCTCATCTGGAGCTCAAGGTCTCTGCTCGTGATTCTTACCCACTTGGCTGTTGACAGAGTTATTTCCTTGCGGTTGGACATTGAACCAATGGGGCTGTGTTCTGAAGGCCAGCAGAAAGATCACACTCGGTCTGTGGCATGCACTGCCACCACCCCAGCAGTGACATCTTATTCAAACTCCAGCCCCTGCCACACTCGGGGGAAGAAGATCATGGAGAGATTGAGCACCAGAGAACAGGACTGTTGAAGCCATTTCACGGCTCTGCCTATAGAAGGGGAGACTTCTAAGAAATGAGTGGCAACCAGACAAGACTTCACTGGCCGAATGGAGGTCATGCAGCACTGGCCCTGATAGTTAGAACACCTGTAGGCATATGGGGCCATTAATATTTTCAAGCAATTTCACACATGTGAGCTTTTTAGATCCTGGAAACAATCCTCTGATACAGGTAGACTAGATATATTATTTCCATTTCACAGATGGGGAAATGGAAGTACAGACAAATTAAATCACTAGCCTACAGCCACATGCTGAATTACTGGCTCTGCCTCAGCCAGGACTATAAGGCCAGTTTCCAGCCTCTATGAGGAGAGTCACTTTTTCTTTGCTATATGTATCATCGATCTGATTTTACTGCGAAATATATAATACCTTTCATTGTCTTTGGGCAATTCCAGTGCAAACTTGGAAGCATAGGTGAGGCACCTGAGCCCCAGTAGCTCACAAGAAGGATCTAGAATCCACCAAAGTGTTTTGGATCTAATTTTTTTGTTCCTGTCATGCTGGCCATGCAGAAAGCACAGCTCCCTTCCTGCATTAGGAATCCCTGATTTGATGACACATAGCAAAAGCTTATCTCCCAGTGCCAGCTTCAAACAGCAAGTGCAAAGAGCGTGACTTGACTCAGAGATGCTACGACAGTCATGATGAGGCCACAGCCCCAGCTTACTCTTCACTGAGCTACTGTTACTCTTTCAATAGCAAATCTCATTTGGAGGCTTAGTGGGTGATTTATGAACCACTAACTTCCCTAAGCTTTCTAGGATGTGCAGAGGGAGCCTGCAGGCTGTCAGCCGAGAAGCAAGCATCACTGCTGCTTGGTCTTTAAACATGCATGTAAGTGTACATATACCTGTGTGCACATGCATGTATACACACACACATGTGTAGGCATGCCCTTGATCAGGGACTACATGCTGAGTAACGAGTCACTGGAAGAAACTTGCATTTCTAGCCTTATGTGATCATTTCAGCTCCAGACTGGAACAACTTTAGCAGCTCATTAAATATGTGACCCTTAAATGAACCTGTCCTGAAGGGGATTCAAGCAAGTTAGCAGCCAAGTCTCAGTGGTTGGGATCAAAACACATCATTAAAGACACGGAGGATAATAAGATAAACAAGAAAGGATTCCCTTCTTTTCCTCTTTTGCTTCCTGCTGCTCTGGGACCAGGAAATGAGTAAAGATATTTTGTTTCCTTGGGCTTAGTATGTCTACCTTTAAAATAGGGGGGTGTGATGTCCTGTAGAAGAACTGAAAGGGAAGACACTTGTGGTATCTTCTCACTCATTGAATTTTGGAGTTAGAATGAAGTACTCAGCATTTATTAGAAATAGGACTCAAAGAAAATTTCTCAGTCTTTCAGAACCTCTGCTTCTTTAAGTGTGTGAAGAAACGTTTAAATCAAAACACTGCAAAATTATTTGTGTGTGCATGTGTGTGTGCATGTGCTTATGTGTCACTGTGAGGGCATTTGACAGAGGGCATTCAACAAGCTCTACCTTTTCCTTTCTGCCCTCCTGGTCCTTTCCAGCTCCCCCATCCTCTACTATTTTTTAAAGATTCTATAAACATCAGTCTTCCTTTCATATACTTAAGTCATTTGAAGTGTTAAGAAAAAACTCTACCATAGCATGTCTGACAGCCACTGTGTGGCTCCTGACTTTCTCCCACTCCCTGCCTCTTCTCTGGGAATTATCTAAGAAAAAAGAAATGTGTATATACTTATTTGCCAGTCTCCAGATCAGCAGCTCCTTCTAGGAAGTCTTCTCAATCACTGGTGAAGACCTGAGACATTGCTGCCCACTGGTATCATGCACCAAGCCAGAGTAAACAGCTGATTGTCATGCAAAATCTAAGGCAGGGCTTCCAGGGAGATGAGCATCTAGCAAGTTCCACACACAAGTCTAACCTGGCTACTGAGGATGAGCTGTTCTGAGGTATGTGGACAAGGCAGAGTCAAATCCAGCCTCTCAGCTGGCTGGGCATGAAGGGAGAGTGGTAAGTGCTTTTGTGGTTGGGGGTACTGAGAATGGATGAGACTGAGGAAAACACAGACTCAGTGGCCCCTCTGAACTATTTGATGCCTGTCCTGGAGAAGGGCAGAGATGGAAAAGGCTCACGGGTGGCCACCAAGGACCAGAGAGGTCTGTTCAGCATGCCTGACTCCTGGCACACTTTCTTCACTCTCAAATTACTGAAGATCCTGGGCCTGGAGATATAGTTCAGTGGTTCCGGCACCTGTCTTGCAAGTGTAAGGGTCCGGGTTCGGTCCCCAGTAACCACATAACAATACTGGGCATGGAGACTCACCCCAGCAGCAACCAGTACCACATACCATAGTGCCAGGCATGGTGGCTCATGCCTGTAATCCCAGCACTCGGGAGGCAGAGGCAGGAGGATTGCTGTGATATGAGTTTGACGCTGAGCTCAGGGCCAGCCTGAACCACAAAGCGAGACCCTGTCTCAAAAAACCTTAAAAAAATCCCTAAAGATCCTGAAATGATACAGGAACATAATTGTAACAGTGGTTTTCTTTTCATTTTCCCTTGAGGTCTATGAATAATTTATTTACCTAGAACATAGACAAGTATGTTTGCTACTTACCTAAACCAGTACAAGAGCAATTTGTGAACCCTGTTCCTCAGGCTCAAAACACACCCACTGTCCACTCTGCCATTAAAACTTTTTCAGATGGTGGATTTACTCTTTGGGCTTAAAGAGTAACATACATTAGATAGTGACAGTCACTACCATCTTAACAAAATATGTTTATCTGCCCTTATCTCACAAGGCAGCCAAAAGTAGTATCTGTTCCCCAGAGCAAAATCTATCTTTCCAAGACATAACACAGCATGTACTGGGCACAATGTCCAGCCCTAGAAGTATGTCCAGAGCATGAGGACAGCTATCCTCACAAAGGACAAGATTAATTATTTCTGGGGACAGGAGATGGATGGAAACTCAGTACTCAGCTCTGTACCAGGGCTGATCAAAATCCCAAGGTACACAATCCCCAAAAACAGTCCTGAAGATTGGAATCAGTAATGCTTGGAATCTTTAAAATTTAGAATCCCTAAAGATCAAAACCCTGAAAATCATAACCTTGAGAATCTTAAAATCCTGAATATTCAAATTCTGAAAGGTAAACTTGCTTACAGAAGGAAAGGCTACACAGGAGGGACAGAGAGCTGAATTCTGGGAAAGATATTGATGCCTTTCTGGTTATGCAGGATGGCTGCCCCATGATAGGCAGAGTGAATACCTAGGAACCTAGTAAAGCCTCACTCCGAGTGTGTCTGTGGGGGTGTTTCCCCTGTAGATCAGTGTGAGTCTGTGTGGGCTCTGTGTCTGAGTGTAAATTGTGTACAGATTTTTAATTCATTTTGTGCTTTTTTGAAAATATATGTAAACATTGTGTAAGTAAATAAAAACACTGAAATTTCTCCCAACAAATAAAGAAATTGGATCTCTTATACATCTGGATTAGAAAAGGTTAAAATTTCTCAAGGTCTCAGCCCTTTGGGTACTGCATAGGAAGAGAAAATCCATCACAATTTTTGATTGTTTTAAGAGTTAGGTTGCCAGGCATGGTGGCTCACACCCGTAATCCCAGAATTCTGGAGGCAGAGGCAAGAGGATTGTTATGAATCTGAGGCTGGCCTAGGCTAAATAGTGAGTTCAGGGCCAGCCTGAACTATAAATTAAGACCCTGTCCTAAAAAAAAATAAAACTAGAAGAGTTAGATTGGTTGTCATAGTATTACAAAAGTCAGTTACAAGGTCAGGTGTCTACCCAACCAGAGTGGTAGATATTTATGTATTTCACTTTTTGATCTGTTTCTTTAAGAACAGAATTTATGTGCTCAAAACTGATAACCTGTGTGACTGTAATTATGATACTTAAGTGTTTATGCTTGAAAAAATTTGTATAACATCCTTGTCTCTTATATTGTGCCAAGTGGCCTGTAAAGTATTTTGTCATGTTTTTCTATACTTATCAGATAAACCTTCTCTTAAAAGTAAATGACATTTTTTTTCAGTTTTGTCTTTGAAATTCTTTTCCATTTTTTCTGGAATTGTGTTTCGGGGTTTTGATCTTCCAGAATTTTAGACTTTGGAGGGTTCAGATTTGGGGAATTTTGTTTTAAGGATTTCAGCATTGAGAATAGTGTTTGGAACTGTGCCTTCGGAGATGATAGCCCACTTCTGTTTATGGAAAAGAAACGGTGTTATATCGCATAAGCGGAAGGGCAAGTGTGATGCTCAAAGAGGAAGTCCCAGAGCCCAAAAAAGGAATCATTAAATCAATCACAGTGTCCCCTGGGACAGACCTGCCTGGTGCTGTCCGAGGTTCTGAAGTCTTTGGTTGCTTTTTATCATGAATATTGACCCCTTTTTTCCTCTACTTTTATTCTAACTGTTGCATGGTAACTGTTAGCATTTAATGATCACTCACAAAGTGAGTGATGCTGTACACTACACTGTCAATTCACTAACCAATGAATAAATACATAAATGCAAAAACCTCTGCTTTGAAGGCTCACATATCATCATTGTCAGAGCCTCTATTCAGCAACTCAGCATTTCTCCATCCTTTTATCCACCCTTCCTTTCATGTATTTGATATGTATTAGGCAAAACGTATGGGGGGAGTAGCTGAGTCCTAGTTCTGCCTCTGTAACATAGTTGTGGAACCCAGGAAAAATCATGTAAAACCTGTATTCTTCCTACTCTGTTGTAAAAGATGTGGAAGAGAACAAGGACCCAAGTCTGATTGCAACAAAAACATCTAGAGAAATTCAAATATTTAAAAATCATATTAGGGCAGGGGATTTAGCTCTGTAGTTCCAGCACCTCCGTTGCAATTGTAAGGGCCACGGTTCAGTTCCCAATAATCACATACAACAAAGCCAGACGTGGTGACTCATGCCCACCAGCAATCAGTACCACATACCACAGTGCCAGATGTGTGGCTCATGCTTGTAATCCCAATACTTGGGAGGCAAAGGCAGGAGGACTGCTAACTTCGAGGCTCACCTGGGCCACATAGTGAGTTTAGGATCAGCCTGAACTACAAAGTGTGACCCTGTCTCAAAAAAAAATCATATTAATGTGATTAAAATTTAACTGTATAAGAAAAACAAACCTGTCTTCATGAGAGGAAGAAATATTACAAGACAAGTGACAAACTGGATGAATCACATATATAAATAGGTATATAAACAATACAATGTAAAAGAAGATAAAGTCTTCAAGGAACATTTTCTGGAAAAGATAACATGATTACTGTTCAATATGAAAATATATGCTCAGTCTCTTCATAACTTAGGAAATACATGTTTAAATTACTTGATTAAATTAAATTACTGATACTCTCCTATCAGACTGGCAAAAATCCAAATTTTTTTAAAATTTTGGGATAGAGAAGCTATAAGGAAGCAAATTCTCTCATGAGGTTCTGGGGGGTTAGCAAATTACAACCTCTACATGGGCCAAGTTGATGATATTTATCCACTTTACAAATGTACAAAGTATTTAACCCAGGAACCCAGTGCTAACCTTATGCACAAGTAAATTAATATATGTATATAATTCTCAATTAAAGTATTTTTATGGTTGAAAAAGATTGAGAATAAAATAAACATCCATCAGTAGAGATCTGATAAATTGTATTGCATGCATGCAATAGGATCTCATACTGGTATAAAGATAAAGGAATTCTTTACATGATGAGGTGTAAGAATCTCCAGAATACATTATCAGTGACCTAACAGCTAAAATTTGGAGAAAAATAATTTCCCCTGTGAATTTCTAAGATTCTTGATATTTGAGCCACGTGAATGTGTTGCCTATTTAAAACTTTTAAATCAAAGTCACGTTGGGGAGAAAGGTGATTGTCATTCTTTATGACTTCAATATTGATCTTTCTCATCTAAGTCTTCTAGCTTTTAACATTTGTGCTACCTATGTATTACTTTAATGACAAGCTTTTTCTACTAAGTGCCATACCATCCTATTTAAACTTACATAATATCAATAAATGGTGCTGCAAAATGTAATGCTTTTATGTTCTTTTTTCACAGGAGTATATCTTGTCCTCTTTTTTTGGTTTTGTTAGCTTTCTCCCTGAATAGCATATGTAAAAAGGAAAGAAATATTATAAAAGTCATCAAGTCCTTTCTTTGTGCCCAGGGCTGCTATGATGTCTAATTTCATCTCATAACAATCTCAGAGCTGAACATTGTTCCTCTTCTTATTACACAGAGGATAAATTCAGGGCACGGAGACGATAAATGACTTTTTAGTGGTAACTCAGCTAACAAGGGGTAGAACTCAGATCTGAATGCCTTTCTTTGGCTCTGCCCAATACTGCCTCCTTGTACAATAGAAAAATAATGGTTTGTGTTGTTATAAACCATCAGAACTTCACTTTTCACACTTGTGAAACCAGGTTTAATGCCTGCTTTGGGAAGGACTGGGTTGAGAACTAACACAAATGCACAAAATACTGTGCTTATTTGGTGATGAGTGTCCTGAAGTATTGGTTTTCTCTACTTTTGTATTCCACTCCTAGATGATGACTGGAAATTTAGTTGTGGTAACCAGGACAGTAGTTGTGTGGGTAGAGGAGGCATGCCAGGCAGAATCCAGAGATATGCTGCCACTGAGCAGAGAGTCCTGGGACAGAGAGAGCAAGTTTGTGATGCCCTGAGATGCCCTGCTCCCCACCAGGCCCAGGAGCAGAAAGTATCCTTTAAAGGATCTGTCAAGACTGACTTTGTAATTTCATCTTGGCTGGCACAAGCCAGTTGATTAAGCCAAAGCCGGAGGCTCCCTGTGCCAGCTGAAACCATCCCGCCTCCATCCAGACATGGGCAGAAGTCAAGTACCATTTGAAATACAAATCCACCCCAGCCCACTGCTTCAACAAAGAAGGCAAACAGGTGACAGAGGGCACCTACAGAGCACCTGTCATTTCACATAATTGGCCAAAGGACTTCATTGTTCCATGATGCAAATGAAAGATCATTAATGGGCAGTAAAAGGGGGCAGCAGGTGTGGAGAACACAGAACAGAAGACAGCCTAATGCTTTCGGAGGAGATTGGCACATCAGAGCACGGCTGTAATATGCAGTTGGCTAATTTCACCGAGGTATTGAGCAAATGATGGATGGGGATAGTTAACAGGAACCATGACAGCAATAATGAAGATACTCCCTGCCAGTGGAAGACCTCTGCTCCTGCTTCCAATTTAAATGACTTCTCTTGTGACTGAATACTTGCTCATCAGGACAACCTGTTACCTCTCCCCTGATGGCTCAAAGTGAGTGCCCTCCCTGAAAGGGGCCATCTGGCTACCAACCACCTGCCTCCTTGGGCTCCTTCCCCTTCCCTATTGGCTAATGGGATTTACCTCAGAAAGGGCAAAGCTAGGAAATTGAGCTGCAAGGAAAATTGAACTTAAGAGCAGCCCTACAATTTCTACCCAGTTTGATGCTTTTCATTGCTTCTAAGTGGCTGACAGTGTCGTGTTTGGGGGTGCTGCAATGTCAGGACAGACAACCTTTCTATTTAATTGACTGTCATTATGGTGCTGTGTTTGTGCCTCTGTGCAGTCAGAAGTGATGTATAAGGGCTCTGTAGGGCTGGCCAGAGGCAGAAACCAAGGGAAAGAGGAGAAGGGGGCCATGCCACGGGCCCGAGATGCAGTGGAAACAGACAGTTGTACCAGGAATTTTGGGCTCCAGAGACTAATTAGTGAGGAGGTGAGTGGTTTTCCTAATGACTTGAAAGGCGATCCAAGACTT
>PVIR01016701.1:0-36163 GCA_004026965.1 Petromus typicus | reverse complement strand
AAAAAATCAAATCTTTTTTGGTACATTATATATACACATCATGATTACACTCAGCATTGAGAATTTGTACCAGTATATGACACAACTTAATTCTCATTTTTCCCATTCCTTCATCCACCCTACATCCCTCACCCCCTATATGCATAAGCTTTGTTTCCTTTTTTGTATTACCATCACATTATTTTCCCCCTCATTACTTATCCCTACACCCCATTTCCCTTTGAATAGTTTCTATTTCACAATATCTACCATATATTCTAGAACATGTTTATATATTTATTAAAGATAGTGACACATTTCCTTAAATAAACAGAATATTTCTATCAATCTAGATTCCCATACTACTTATTAAATATCTGGTTGGGCTTCACATTTTACTATTATCATATCAGTGTGTATGTTCATGCGAATGTTGATTTTCATAACCATTCAGACCACTTTCTCTTGTACTTCCTTTTGCTTGACTCTGTTATATTTAATGAAAAATATACGAGAATCTATAGGGTTGAGTTTGAAAAGCTCTGAATTAATTACTTACATTAGTTATTTCCTCTGAAAAACTGAAGAATTTGGACCCAGTGACTTCCAAAGGCATCTCATAATTTTTTAAGTTCATAAAAATTTTAGCCAAGTACTCCTGAGAAAATCAGAGTTTAAACAATCCAGTACACCAGGGACTATTTTATATTTCTGGGAAAACATTTGCGAAGTGTTCTGTTATATTCATTTAGCAATAGGGTTCATCTTCTATTTGAAAACTCCTGAATGAACTAGAACAGTGCAGTTGTGACCATAAATAAATAAATAAATAAAACAAAATAAAAGAATTATTGAATGTTAGCATCCTGCGATGATGTTCAGAGCTTTTCTTCAGTTTTGCTTTATTTTATGTAATTAATTCTGAAAAGACTTTTGAGTTTGCGATACTAGTCCCCTGACCCCCTAAAAAAATCTCAAAGCACATTTCAGAAACTCATTTTTGGCTGGTATAAATTTAAGTAAATTGACCAAGGTCACAGCACAATAAGGGCAGAGTTATCAAGGGAGTGCAGTTTCCTGCTTTTTCCACCATCCATGAAATCGTAGTAACTCCACCCCTGAAAACGAAAGAGTTTACTTTTTTTCTGAAATTATAAACTATGATTTGGAAATTTTTTTTTAAATCAACTCAAGCTTTTGCAAGTGGATTTTAAGGGCTAAAAGATGTTTATGTGTATATTATTTGAGTAATATGACTGCACACATTAGAACCTATACAATTTCTTGTAACAGGAGAGTGCATTTTTTTGTTTGAGCTGAACCATCAGATTTCTTTTTTATGTGGCATGACATGATGAAGAAGCTGTCTGTGGGAACAAAACTGGTTCACTTTCTATGAGCAAGCACAGACTGTAAAGTAGATTATTAAAGTACACAGAAATAGAAAATTAGATCAGAAATGATGTTTTACTGGGAGGTCTTCTTTGGGCCTTATAAAATGAGAAAGAACTAACCTTGTTCTATTTCTGAGTCCTGAAAAAAGCCTTGTAGCAGGCATATCACCTTTAATTAGGCTTCTGCTTTTGGGAAGCATTTTACCAGCCCCCTTTCATTTATTTTTAATGATGTTATCACTAACAGGCAAACAGTCCCTTAATAAAACAAAAACAGTTTCTATATAAAGCCTGGTGTACATGTCCTGAGTCAGTCATCTAAAAACAAATGTTATGATTGTTTCCGTTGTGCTTTTAGAACCCTTAATGGCCCTACTGTGCAGATATGCACAACATCAGCCTAGGAAATAGAACCGTGTCTGCTATGCAGCTTTCCATAAATGCTTTCCCATATTCACTTGCAGGATCAGCACGAAGGCTAAGCCTACAGGGTCGTGGAAAAGACGGAAAGGTCAATTTAGTGATCTTTTCACTGTAAGCTATGCCAGCTCTTTCTTAAACACTTATTTAGAGACAAGCAGAGGTGAAACCCACCCAGAATACCTGAAAGTTCGATCATTTCAGCATATGTGGGCATGGGCATGTGTGTGTGTGTGTGTGTGTGTGTGTGTGTGTGTGTGTGTATGTGTGTGTGTAACTGGGTGCCATTCTGTCTTTAACAAGAAATTCCAACTCGTGCAAAGAATGAAAAAATGTATGGCCAAGTATCTGAGTAATTCTTAAATTCTAGTTTCTCAGATGAGTTTGCTATTAGGGCCAAGGTTAGAAATGCTAATCTATAACTTCATCACAGAATCCTCTTTATTTAGAGATTTCTGAAGTGCATAGGAAGAATAACTAGAAACTCAAAACTGTCATTTGAGAATAATGGCAGAAAATATGCTTTTCCAATTAAAATACAGTTGATTCAAAACATCAGAGTTCCTGATTTTCTAGAGCTGTCTTTCCTGCAGGGTTTCTTCGTACAGCCTCTCAGCTTGCCCTACTTTAGTCTGTCCCAGAGAGTGCCCATTTCTAACCATGAAGATTTTTTCCTTGTGTCTCATCTTATGTCACTTAGATGGTCTTATATTTTTATCTGAGTAACCACTGGGTATCATTTACACCATTCTTTTGGCATATAACTTTATGTAGAGTATAATTTCATACTTCAAATAAATCTTCATAAGAGGTGGTGCTGCACCTTAGGAGGCTATTGCAGGAGAATTGCAAGCTGTAGCCTAAGTGGAGGTAATTTATTGAATTACTGAGGTCCTTTCCAAAATTAATAAGGCTAAGAGCTGGGCACATAGTACTCAACAAAAATCCTGGGTTCAGTCCTCAGTTACACACAAACTCCCACACTCACTCACACAAACACACACATACCTCCTCCCTAGAGCTTCCCTCTCCCTCAAGACAATATCTGTGAAATGGTCTTGTAATCAGAAGTGTTTTTACAAATAGGTGATATTTTTATTTTTACTACAGTGCTTGTTGTATAACTTCTCAATGAGCAGTAACTTCTCTTTTGTACCTTATTCCAGCTTTTGTCTCCTTCATCTCATTCACAAATCCTTTCAACAGAAACTTGGAAGTGTTTGCTCCGTAGGGTACCGCTGAAATTACAAGTATGTTTTCTCCTCATCTGAGGGTTGTTCCCCGATTTTCATCAGTATCTTAAAGGTGAATCCCCCAATGGCAATTGTACAGAATAAATATGTAGTCAGTGTTCTATGGAGTGCCTTAAGTAAAATTATGAATTTAGTGTATGTTTTGGAAGCCTCCAGAATCTGCAAACACAGACCTATCATGAGTTTTTCGTTTATTCACCCAAAATCAAAATTCAAAATTCTACTGTGCTTGATGTGCATCCTCAAGACCTTTTAAGTGTTTTCAATGTACTTCCCACTCTATTTCTATAAAATCTACACTTTTTAAAAAATAAGCCAACACAAATTTCCTCTAGTTTCTGCTGTTAAAGAGAAATCGATGCACTAGTTCATACCCTGGGGTCCTTCCTCAATTTCTTTCTAGCATAGTTAATGTTAACTCTTCACCAAACTATATCAGATCTAATTTATATAGAGCAACTGGTGCATAAAGGAATAATTCTGTTATCAATCAGATACATTTTTATCATCAGCCTGATCAGAAAGAAATAATGCAGAAACCACAGCCATAAAAAAAGAGATTTCCTCAGTGCCACATTCAAACCAAGTTTCCCAAGTGAAATTTATAAGAGATTGGGATAATCACTCAGTTGTTCATAGTTTATATTTAATGTAGTAGTTTATTTTTCATTTTAATGTTTCACAAGGTACTTTTGCCCATATAATCTAATTTAAACTAAAATCTTTTGAATTTTTAGCCATGTTTATTTTTATTGGTGCATGCTCACAATAAATAATGATAACATCTATTAAGGGGTTTTGGTACCTATATATAGCATATCTTGATTCTTTATCACCTCCCTCTTCCCTCCCTCACTGCTCTTTCTAATTCTTCTTCCCCTTTATATTTACAAAAACTTAGTTTTTATTTTTTCTCTTCATCTCTATTTTCAAAATCCTTTTATTCCTTCCCTCTTTTCCTCCATCTCTTGTTCCCTTTAAAGACCTCTCTGCTTCCTCAGATATATTTTTTTATCTCTATTTATACTTTAAGTTTCTCTCATAAGGGCAACAATACCATATTTAAACTTGTGTGACTGACTTTTTTCACTTGGCATTATTGTTTCAAGGCACACCCATTTTCCTACAAATGTCTTTTTTGTCCAGAGTAGTACTCCATTGTACATAGTCACCACATTTTCTTTATGCAGTCATCTTTTTCTGGGCAGATGGCTGTTTCCAAGATTCAGCTGTTATAAGTTGTATATAATGAGTGTGTCATTGTAGTATGATGCCTTTAACTCTTTGAGGGAAAATACCTAGAAGATGGATAGCTGGTTCAAATGGACTTTCTAGTGATAGTTTTTTGAGTAATCTCCATACTCATTGCTATAATGTCTACACTAGTTTACATTTCCACCAACAATAAAGAAGGATTCCTTATTTCCTTACAGTCTCACCAGCTTTTGTTACTGGATGATTTTTTAATGGTGACCATTTTGTTTTCTATAGTGAAATGGAATCTGTATTGCTTTAAGTTGCATTTCTTGAGTGGCCAGTGATGTTGGACATTTCTGCATGTATTTGTTAGCCATTTGTTCTTCTTCATTTGGGAAGCAACTGTTCATTTCATATGCCCATTTTTAATTAGATTTAAATTTGGGAGTGTCTAATATTTTGAATTTGTTATATAGTCTAGATACTACTTTTAATTTTAATAAATAAACCAAGTATGTCTCCTAGAAGGAGAAAGCTTTGTTGTTCTAAGATCTGCCAGACCTTGTAAGAGCCTGGAGAAGAGAGCCCCACTTTCTGAATCTAGAAGTTGTTGGCTTTTTATATTGCCATAGGTGTATTGCATCTAAAACTATGTTGCCAATTTTATTAAAACTTCTGTAACAGTTTTAAATCAACAATTAGGAAAATGGGCTTAACATTAAATATGAGAAAGGAGTCTTATTGTAAGACACTTCTCCATAAGTTATATGCAGTGGAAGATATGTAAAAGTCATGTGTGAATTTTAGTTCTGTACTTTCAGAATTCCTTAGTCGCTCAGATGAAAATAAAAAATATAATCACATTGTTATTTTCAGGCATAACATTACATTCTGGGGCTCAGGTTGTTCAACTTTATTTTCAATTCTCCTGATACATTTAATCCAGAGTGCACAAACTAAGAGTGAGCAGGGATCGAAGCTCTGATTGAGCTCAGTTTAAATAGCTATGTTTTATGTCTGGATAAGGTTTTCAAAATTTCTCTACACATCCATTCTTTATTAGTAGTTTGTTCATGTTTCTACTCCAATTGAAAATTGATAAGCTTATTTAGAAAAAAACATAAAAGCATCTTTCTGCATATTTGCAATGAAGATGCTTTAAAACAACCAAGACACATTCATCTTTTATGAACTTCTCAATGAAAGTGCCATATTATCCTGAACTTTTGTCAGTGTTTTTTTTTTTTTTCACTCCACACAAATTTTGAAATGTCTTCTCATGATGAAATTTGGAGATCTTTATGTTGAAACAAATAAATTTGAATCCTCTTGAAATGAATAGCTTTTTAAAGTGAATATTTTTCTCTGCTTGGAATTTACAGTGTGATAAAAGACAGAAATCAACACACACACACACACACACACACACACACACACACACACACACACACACCACTTAAAAGAATATATAACTCAAACCTAAAGGGATTAGCTATGAAAATAACAACTGAGTTTGATTTTATTAACAGGAAAGAAAACATTTTAAAAGTAGAGGGCCATTATTTTTTTAAACATCATTGTTCCTTAGGATATCCTGCTAAATTGTTATGTGTGATAAGATTGGAGGGGAAGAAAGCTTGTCTTACAGAGGCATCAATCTTGCTGATGGTCTCTTAGTACAAAAGTAACTTAAAAATCAGTAGAATTCTGAGATGCTGTGATGAGAATAAAATTTCACTTTTTCATCTTCCTCCTTTTAAAATTCAAAACTATATTTCTCTTTGGTTTATACATTCTCTTTTGGGCTGGTATTCTAATTGATTATATGTTGTTATAACTGCCAATATATTTTGTAATCTAATTATTATGATGCGAATCAGTAGTTTCTCTGGCTAGAAAGTAAAATTTTTCTTAAGAAAACCACTGTACTTCACTGTAACTGAATAAAAATATGAAAATCTTTCAGATTTAATGACTACTCTTTGTAGATATTTAAGAGTAACAAAACTAGAGCAGGAACATTCACTTCCTCTTCTGGAGCCTGTAGTTCTCTGTGTTACCTAACATTGGTTGCAGGAGAATTGTACTTAAACCCCAAATAAGTTAAAAAATTCCAGTACTTGCAAATGGACATATATTTTGGTGATCAACACTCAGTTCACAACACAAACATAAAGGAATTCTTATATAACTCTTGCAACTTTGTAGAATTAGTTTAAAATTATTTAAAATAAAGTATCAAAACCAAACTTAAAATGACAAATTATATAATAATTCCAAAACCAGGCTATCTGATAAGATAACTTACTATTATGTATTCCTTTATTTTTGAGACAAGATCTTGCTGTGGGTTTCAAGCAGGACTTGAAACTCACTTTGTAGCCCAAGCTGGCCAAAAATGCTCATAACAGTCCTCCTTCTTCAGCCTCCCAAGTGCTGGGATTACAGGCATATACCACCATGTGGGGCTGAGTAAACTTCCTTTTACAAGTTAATTTCAAAAATATATATAGATGACACAAAGTAAAAGAAGAAATTTCATGAATTTGTGCTTCATAATCATTCATGCTTTGTAATCAGTAGAGATTATATGGTATCAAAACTGTAACAATTTCTGACCCATCATAGTTTTTCTTTAATTTTCTTTGAGCATTTAGAATATTAATGATCACTTTTATTGAAAAAGGAACTGTATTCTTTACAGTGTTTGTAGAAGGAAGTAAAAGAGGCTTCCTAGAATATTAATTGCCATAAAATGACTAAGTTTTCTCAAACAATAAAGTGTTGATGTCCAAAGTAATATTTCTGGTTTGCTTGAACTTTAATTAGTTCATTTGTCTTCTTTTAAAAGGCATGCACTGATCTGAAGAAGTATCCTTTTCCTCTCATTTTAACATGGTCATTGTACCCTAAATTTGATTTTATCATACCTATATATTGAATGACAGTGGCCTTATGTAGTATTTCCACTGTGTAAAATGATGAATGAATGAATGAAACCCATTTATATCCAGTGATAGCTCCCTCTCATATAGTTAGAATCTTGTATAAGGGAAAACTGCATCTAAAGGAATATAATGGAAGGTAAAACATTTTGCTAACCACAAAAATGTTCTGTCTGACAATTGCTATATAGTCTACATGAGCTCTTGAAGCTTTCAGGTTGTACTTTTCACATCCGGTGTCTAATATGTAGTATAATATTTTTTTAAATAAATGTTGATGACATAAAAGTGGATATAATGCGGGATTTACTGACATAATTAGTGTAACAAGCACAACTATCTGACACAAATGCATTGCAGTGATCTCAAATAGTCACTGAAAGTGGGACTTGGGAGCAAAGGTGTGTGCATGCCTGTGAGCACACACACACACACGTCTGTATGCATGTACACTGATTCTTTCTTAGATGGTCTATGAGAATTGTGGACTCACAGGTGCCAAGGCTGAAAGCAGGTGGTCATCTGCTTCTCCACCTTTCTTTAAGAGAAAAGCAATTTCTGTTCCCATGATCTATTAAGCCACACATTTTTAACATGTGACAATAAAAGTAATGCTGACCAAAAATGTTACTCTCCATTCTTAAACAATTCACATGCACATAGATGTTCAATAAGCCTTTTTTCAAAGCTATTAGGAGAAAATAGCATTGTACTGGGAGAGTCATTTATAATGGCTGGGTGTCCAACATCACCTTGGTCCCAATAACCAAGAGGTGCCTCTATCTTACCACTGCAGTCTTCTCTGCTGACAAGCCTGATTTTAAAAAATAACATTGTGAGTTCTTTAGTTGCTCACTTTAGTTTCTCTTTTGAGTAACTCCTGCCTCAGATCATGTTGGTAAGGTTAAGTTAACTGAGGTGTGAGTGGAAAGAGAAACTGCACAGGAAAGAGTGTGTGAGGAATGCATGAAGACGCTTGTGTCCCTGCTTCCCTCCCCACCCCCTTTTCACCTTGTATTCGGTAACTAGAAATGTAGAAGGTGAGGGAGATAAGTATAACTTACTCTGACATTAGTAAGAGGTGGGAAAATGTGACAGCTTCCATAGTACTTCTAGCCCAGAGAGAGTTAATTGGAAAATGGGTTGTGTGGTTGGGTGTTGTAATGAAAAAGAAAAGAACTATTGAGGGGAAGAGTTGGATCAAATTATGAATGTAACCTCAGTCCCTGGGCGCTCTTCCAGATAGGTACATATCTCATTGTTTCTGTGGTATGAGAAAATAAAGATGTAAATGAGTCCTAGAATTGTATGTTATATATTGTGAAATAGAAAATGCTCAAAGTAAAATAGGGAGTAGGGGGAAAAATGATGAGATTGTAACAGAAAAGTAAGGAAACAAATTTTATATATATAGGGGGACGGTAGGGTGGGTAGGGCTATGGGAAAAAATGAGAGTTAAGTTGTGCAAATCCCCATTATGGAGGGCAATCATGATGCGTATATGTAATGTAACAATAAAGATTAAAAAATTTAAAAAATTATGAATGTAAGACAGCTGTGGTGAAGGTTAAGCCACTTATAAAACAGAGATACCATCAAGTCTGTCCAAATACATTGCTCTGATCAAGTTTCCTGGGATAAAATATGAAAATGTTTATAAAACTGAAAATTGTGCCCTGAATAAAATTTTATCTGTGGTTATAATAATCTAAAACTTGCATTTATTTAGTTAAAATACTATAAACATGATAATAAATAATTTAATGAAAATGCTTCACTGTGAGAGTAAAATTGTATATTCAGGTATTCTAAATTGCTGAAGTATTGAAGAATATTCAATAGAAAAGATATAGACTATTTTATGTAAGAGTTTTAAAATTTGATTTTATAAATATTGTTATGCATGTCATTTTATTACCTTTGCTCAGATCTCTTTTTCATATGTAATTTTTCAGAATGAATATAAAAAATGCTTAAGTTCAAAAGAATTAAATGATTAATTCTAGTGATAATGAATAACTCAGTTATAATTAGTAAAAAATAGATTTTAAGTTTTTTTTCCTATATGAAATAAAAGATTTTAAGTGTAGATTTGTATTGTTTATTGAGAATATAGTTTAAATCATTGATATAAATGGATTAAATAAGAAATATTTTGATATACAAAGTATTTCTCTTATATAAATCACTAGAAATATTCTTTTGTCAATCCAAAGAGAACAAACTGAAATGAGATAATTGGGAAGGTGCCCATAAAGTCATCCTGAATATATTATCACAACCATATATGAGATAATATTTGTTTTAAAAAGATTCTATGGCACTGTAAACTCAGTCTCATTAGAGACTGCATTTAAAAGGCTTATAAAGTTACTCATTAATGTTATCTTGTTGTATCTCCACAGCTTTTTCATTAAAGAAAATTCAGCAGAAAGCATTTTCTCCTGATAGCAGGAACCAATTTGCAATAAATGTTCTGGAAACCACTAGGGAAGCCATTACTGAGGTCTAATAAAAACAGACAAGCGTAACTTGTTCTATATTTTTGTTTCAATCACATACAGATGAGACCCCGCTTTCTACACCAACCACAAGAGACGGCCTTGACAAACTCTCTCTAACTGGGCATGGACAACCGCTGCCTCCAGGTTTCCCGTCTCCTTTTCTGTTTCCTGATGGATTGTCATCCATCGAGACCCTTCTGACTAATATACAGGTAGGTCTATTTACAGACTGAAAGAGAGAGACATGGAACGTCCATATGTGGGTTTTCTTACCTAAATTCATCTAGTTCCATTTAATCCATTCATGGGGTAGACTGAACTAGCTATTAAGCTTTTCCCCCAAGAAATTAAGGTTTTAAACTTGCTACACTATTCACATTAGCTTAGAAATACAATGAAACTTAGATGAAAATAAGATGGGCATTTAAAAATGCATTCTACCTAAAAGCGCCCTTTATTGCCTACAAATGAGACAAACTTGTGTTTACTAAATAAAGAAACACTAGTTCTAATAAATATTTAGATATTTTTAAGCTGCTGGCCTTCCAGTAAGGAAATGATGTTTAGCCATTTCAAATATGTGCAATGTAAAAGAATCCAAAAAAAATTTCTTCTTTCATAAATAAGTTTGTTTCAATTAATAAGGTTTCTTCAAAGAACAGACTTCAAAAAGCTATGCAAAAGTTTCCACGGATTTCCTATGTGGTCCTCAGGATGTATACTTTACATATGGTACATTATGAATCAAAATACTTACAGTTAACAATAACATACAGCATGAAGCCAAGATAATAAAAGTGTTTGGGACAGAAGAAAGCATAATTTTCTTGGCCACATGTGAAGTGATCATGTGGGTTCCAGATGGAGATTTTTGACACCTACTTGTGCATATCGGGGGAGCTGGTAGGAGACATGAGCACAAGGACACTGCACTCACAAACTTCCTTATAAAAAGTTCTTTCCCCAGCCCACCTTCCTGAGTGATATTTTTTTTCTGCACACATTTCATACCATATTAAACTCTTTCCCAGTAGAAATGTAATTAATTTTATTTACCTCTCCAAGGACATAACAGAAGGCCTTTAATGTAACATATCTTCTCATCCATTAATATGGCATTTTAATACTAATGTAATTAGAGTTTTCAGAAGTGTATTCAATGTTAAGATTTTATATCTCAGTAATTGCAGCAACTCGTCAATGTAGCCAAAACTGAATTATGTCCAAATAATTGACTACAATTTGAAAGGAAAATACAACATTTCCCTCTAAATTTCACCTCATCACTTTCTATGAAGTAAAAGTTTTTTTTCTATTATTGAATGAAATACTTTAAAAAATATCCCTCACTGCTAAGTTCTGAAAAGTAGAGGAAAATTTCATTTTATAATGCCATATTAAACAGAGAAAAGTCTATCTGTAGGTGTGTTCATGTTACAGTCACTGTGTTTCTGGTACTTCAAGAATGCTATTCATAGCATAGCAATGAATAAAATTTCTTCAAAAACGATAGAAAGAATCTTAAACACCTTTGTTGTCTACTAATGGAAGAAACTTAACTATTTAATTGGTGTGATTTATTATATGGAGACAGAAGCAGAAAGATCACAAGTTAGAGTCCAGTCTAGGTAACTTAGCTACTTAACAAAACCCTGTCTCAAAAAAAAAAAAAAAGTAAAAAATGTAAAAGGTTTTGAGGCATGGGTTAGTGGAAAGTCCATTTGTTTTAATTGAAATTTTTATTGGTATATTATATATATACACATCATTGCATTCAACATTGAGAGTTTGTACCAGTATATACCATGATTTGATTCTCATTTTCCCCATTCCCTCATCCACCCTACAACCCCCACCTCCTATATACAAAACTTTGTTTCCTTTTTTTATTACTGTCACATTCTTTTTCCCCTCACTATTTACCCCTACACCCTATTTCCTTTTAAATATTTTCTATTTCACATGAAAATCAGAGTACATCTTCAGTAGAGCACATGTAGAAAAATGGAAGTAAGAGAGAGAAGAAGAAATGGAGGAGCTGGGAAGGAGAAAGAGAAAGACAGTAACAGTGGGGAAGATGCTAGCTTTAAAATGTACATATTTTAAAAGATTTATGTGTTGCCATTTCCTTAAATCTGTTATATTTTTTGACTATTTTATTTATATTTTATTAAGAGTTTATGAAATAAACTATTTTTAGCTTCAAATTATAGAGCTCTTGATCTTACAAAGTTAGAATGCCTATAAAAATGATTCATGAAAAATTGTTCACTTCAGTTTCACATATTTCACATACTTACAATATGTAAGTATGCATATTTGTGCATACTTACATATGCACATTTAAAATAGACATATATACACATATATGTATATGCATGAGTACATGTATGCACATAAGTGCACTTAAGGTATAATGAAAATCTATGAGTCCCATGCATAGGTATAAAGATATCATAAAAATGCATGTATGCTTGCATGTACATACACGTGCAAACATAAATACATACCAGATTATGGTCAGTAATGTTTTCACATCATTTTAGAAAAGGTCAGGAATGCTAATTCTTATTATTGCCACTTTTATTGAGTTATGGTAATATCATTGGAATGGTATGGAATGTTTAAACAGTCATGACCCTAGCTTATTAGGCATACAGTATAAATGTGCTTGCTGTCTAAATTCTAATTTGGGTAATTACAGTCTGCCTACCTCAATTTCCTCTGCAGCTTCAATTATATGTAATAGGGTCTTCTGCATTCTCTGTCAAATTGTAACATACTTGTTGTATGATAAGTTTAAAGCTCCAGATTTCCTTTAAAAGCACTTTATTTTTAACTACAATCATTGGTCAAAAGCCTTCAAAATAATGTGTTTAAAATGTGATTGTTCCAAGAGTAAAAAATTACCTTTCTCAATATGCTATAACTTGACAATTCTAGGTATAAAATTGTTACAATTACTAGAAATATCTCTCCATTGTACCTATATCAAAACTAAATTTTCATATATGTGATTTCTTTGTGTTCTAAAATATCTGTAGAAAAATACCACATTTATAAGCCCATTTTTAATTTTGACTTGCATTAGTCCATTTTCAGTAGTACATTTCATAAAGATTACATTTATTGTAATTTTTCCCTTCTATCCATTCCCTTTTTATTTTGCCACCATAAAATTATTTAACTGAGAAAAACATGCAAAATAATTGTCATATTACAAATTAAAAACCAAACAATAGATCAAAACCATATAAAATTTTGCTAAGCCAAAACATACTTTTAGTTACAAGTATGCACTGGATTATACTCTCTTTTATGTTAGCAGATTTTTATTAATTAGTAGAACTATACCTTTTTTGCTGGCCCTTGAAACTTTAGAAATAAAAGTAATAATATGTAAAGATGTCTACAGTAATGATTAATAATTTTACATTAGTGATAGATATACATTTCTGCTTTTGTTTTGGAAACTTTAAAAAAATTTCATATGGAATTTTATTTGATTTTTGCATGAGAAATCTTTCCTCACGGCTTTATAATTCAAACATACCCTTGGAAAACTTCATGTGAGACTTCATGACAGAAAATTTTTGTGTTAATTAACTGGATGAGACACCTCCAGATATTGGCTAGCACTATCACACACTCAAAGGGTTCCACACATGCTTCTCAATTTGAGTTTTCACGCCATAAGTTACATGGGTCTATTGGAACATAGGATTGGAAGCAAATAATGTACTTTTTCGTAGGTCTTTTTATAAAAAGTATTTTAAATGTCACAAGGAAATAAAATAATAATAAATAAATAAAAATTGAAATGTTAGAAAAGAAAGATTATAAAATTTAACAGGAAAGGCATTAACATTAAAGATAATTGCTGTAAGGGATATGTAATCGGGTTGGCTTCACTATAGTTTGTCTTCATAGAGCAATGAACCCAAAAAAGAAGAGTAAAAATTGGTTAAACCACAGTAAAAGATAGTTCCAGATTAATTCACTGAGGTTTCATAAATAGATATAATTCAATTTTGGTGTCTAAGAAGTATTTTTATTTCTATCTTGGAAGAAACACAGTGAAGAATCGGTCAATTGAATATTAAGACTGAAGTACTCTGTTTACCCTACTTTACATTTCAATGACCTAGCCAGTAATTCTACTGTATTTATATATATTTTAATAGAAATTAATAATTTATTTTTGCATTATTAATGTATAGTTTTGTTGGAGTAGATGTAGACAAAAAGCAGGAGAAAACTTTCTAAAATTTCTTCATTAAGCCATTGGATTCAAAATATGAATAGGCTAAAATCATACTTGTTAGTAATGCATTCCATGTTTTTATTATCAATCATAATTATATAATGATTTTTTTTTCTTATTCACATTACCAACTTTATTACCATTAATTTAAAAACATTAACTTATATTCAAAATTATAAATATAGTTTACTGTGAACAGCAATAATTTCTTTAAAACCTGCACATCTATACACTGTATTTCTTACTCCTTAAGTAACAATAGTAGTATGAAAACTTAAGCAACAGTGTTAATGTATCAGTCCCTATGGTACTTATGCTCCTTTTAGACTGAATCTTCTTTACCAGTATACATGGTGGGTTGTTATCCATTCCCCATGGAGTAATGCAGACAGAGGCAGACATGGTCACACAGCACTGGAACACTCTGGATTTCAGGGCAAATCTGACTTCACTGGCTGTGTTGCCTTTTACCGCCTATAACTATATGAATCAGACGTTGGACTGATACCACAAAATGCTTTGTTTTTAGAGGGAATCTGTCAGTCACCGCCTTTGAAGAACAATAATCATAAATTAGACTGAATATAGTTCTTTTGTTACAAGAACTTCCATGACAATGCATCAGTTTATTCTGTCATTTTTATTTTATTTATTTATTTATTTATTTTTTTGTCTACGAAACTTTAGGTTCCAAGAGAAAAATTCCTTCTCATACTCCAAAGCAAGAGGGAGTATTACTAGAAAAGAACAATGAAGATGTAATTTTCGTGGTTCAGATGTAGGCTTTTTGCTTCTCAAAGCTGTCTGTACTCCTAGACTGTCACCTTATGGGCCTGCTTTTTTATTTTTGAAGGTTTTTGTTTTGTTTTGTTTTGTTTTTTTGTATAGTGATTGAGTGCTAAAGAGAGTATTCCATTCTTATTGGAAAAAGAAAAAAAAAAACATTCTTAAGTATAAATTTTAAGTTTGACATTTGTAAAACCTTATCATTTGATTCTGACATAAATTTGCATAAAATACAAATATGGACCCAATAAGCTTTCTTTCTTTTAACTAATCTAACATGTTAAGAAATCTTCCCTCTTTCATGTCAGTATTACTGGAAATATTCTATATAGTTTTTTTTAAACTTTATAAGCAATACAATTGAAACATTGCTAAATGATTTACAGTAACTGTTTAAGAGATCATTCTGTGAAAATAGATTACAAAATAGACCACTTTCAAAAACAAAAATATTTGTGTGACGATCATCACTCCTCACTTATATATAGAAAAAAAAAAAAAAAACTATGGCCAGTAAACCATTGTTTCTTTTCATAGAGATATATTTAAAATCCATTTATTTACACCTATCTATGTTCCACTTAACATTCTAAGATTTGTACTCTTCTTAGACCAAAAAAAGCATATTTTCAGCCTTCCATCTTTGACTATAATCCTTACCATTGTCAGAGCATGTTACCAGGTGCTGCATGTCCAAGAGAGACTCAGCATTTACTATGATCTCTTGCACGCTATCTACCTGCAGATTCTACAGAAGTTCCACAAACACGAAACTGGTATTATCACGGATGGTTAAAATGGTGTCCTAATGATCCGTACATGCTGCCAACACTACTTGCCGTTGCTTTTCCTAGCCCCACGCTGTACTGGGATTTAATCGGTTTTCTGTACTTTTTGCAGCAGAGCTGTCACTGGCAATAACATACTTTTGCATATGCATCAGTTTGGCTGTAGTGCAGATTTTGTTCAAGCTGGACTCCCACTGATGTGTACTGATTTAAAGTCTAAAAATTAAATTTAATTTTATATAGCTGATAAGTACTCCTTAGAGGGTATTGGATCCTAAAAGTTAATATTTTTCAGACATAACCAGCAGGAATAGGTAATGTATTGCCGTGAACCACATTAGCAGTAAGTGTAACAATAGGAAATAGTAAACATGAATTCTCTTAGCAACTTCATTCTTTACAAAGGAATATTAATATGAAATTGCACAAATTCAGCAGTTTAACAGTATTCAACATGTTTATTCATAACAATTGTTTCATATTTAAAGAACACCAAAATATTGTGTTTTCTCAGCCAAGGACAATAATAGTTTAATAGTAATTTATTTTAAACAGCTACTGATAGAACAACCAATCAACACATTAAGTGGTGCCAACATTGGCATCTTGCTAAATAATCTCTAGACACTGAACAGAGAGTACATCTTTCAAAGATAAGTCAACAAGAGCAATCAGAGCAGAAAATTAGAATTTGGTATCTTAGAATTAAAATACAGCTAAACTAAAATTTTAATTGGGGTGATCTAAAAGGGCACTTGATGTAATGATCTCTTTCATTTGTTACTAATTGTTTGTTCCTGATGAAGAAGAAACATACAGGAATGTTGCTGAATGTAGTTAAGATGGCAGTTTCCTTAGCAGCTACACTTTATTGTTAAACAACAAAAGAATGGGGAGGGGAAGCTGCTCCATAGAAATCCTTCTCCAGCTTGTTTCATACCACCACAAGTGCATCAGAAAGTTCAGGGTCAGGCAGAACAAAAAGGGGAAAAATTTATGTGTGTTTGGAAAAAGAATATAAGTGGTTTATGACAATGCTCAAAGCTTCAGTAGGGCGTCATCTCTACAGGGTTTCCGCGTCAGGCTGGGTCTGAACTCCTGACTCACACTCTTTGTGTTCTTATGTTGACTCTTGCCAAGGAATCACAACTTCAAGTGCACCTCAAACTGGCATCCACTTCTGTTGCATTGATAATTTCAATCGAAAATTTCAGTCTATAATAGTCACACAAATACTTTCTAATTTAAAATATCCTTTTGTATTGTGGAATTGTAAAAATAAAATTTCATTTCTTATTTTTACTAGTAACTTCAGGTCCTAGTACCTTAGCTTAAGTTCAACAGATTCTCATAATTTTATTTTCAAATATGGCAAAATATTGCTATTTTTAAAAATTTACACAATGAATCAAATTTAATGTATCTGTCTCCTTAATCAATTATGTAAATAGATGCGTTTTGTTTTCACTATATTCTTTTGTAAATTTTGCTATCAAAGAACCTCTTAAAAGTTACCATCAGATTATTACAACCATTATAATGACTTTAAAAAAGTAATATACTACAAAGTCACTATGTTTTGGATCCACTGGATGTACTATATATAAAAAAATATACCATTATTGTCATTTCTATTAATGAATTTTAAAGTACACTATAATATATGCATTATCTGGACCCTGAGGACATAATGCTACAAAAGAATACCCGACAATATAACATCATGATAAATGCAATGATGAATTTTAAGGAGGCAGTAACAAGATAGAGCCAGAGGGCAATTCCAAAATAGGAGGCTAGAGAAAGCCTCTTTTCAACAGGTACTTTGAGTAAAAAGATATAAAGTGGCAAATGTGGTCTGATGGGAAAACATTCAGAGGAGGAACAAATGTCCTGTGGTCAAAGCAAACTGTTGAGTACAGAAGCATAGCAAAGACCATTGCAGTCATCATGTAGGCCGTGGTAGAGCGAGGGCAAGATAAGGAGAGTGCCCACATCCACAGGGCTGTGTGACTACTTACTGAAGAGGTAGACATGTGGAAACACGTCAACCTATTTTCTTCCCAGTTCTTAATTTTAAGACATGTTAATGTACTACCCCCCATGTAGTTTTGGATCTGGATATTCTAATTAGAAGCAACAGTTCCTGCATGCCATAAATATTTGTCTTTCTATAATAGTTTAATTAGATTTAGAATTCGGTAGTTTATAGTATGCATCTTAATGAGCCCGAGGTGAATATGTAAGAATTAAAGAATTTGATAAGTGTGTATGTATAATATGATTTAAATTACTAAAAGTAATGTGTTTTGCACCCAAATGTTATCATTCTGAATACTTTCTCTGTACAGGGGCTTTTGAAAGTTGCCATAGATAATGCCAGAGCTCAAGAAAAGCAGGTCCAACTGGAGAAAACAGAGCTGAAGATGGATTTTTTAAGGGAAAGAGAACTAAGGGAAACACTTGAGAAGCAGCTGGCAATGGAGCAAAAGAACAGAGGTAGTCATGAACTTTCACATAAGATTAATTAATAAATAAAATATTCAGTACAACCATATACTTTGTGGAGATTAAATTTGAGACTGTAGCTTTTTGGTTAATTTACCTGAAACTGAAGTTTACAGAAGAATTTGAACCCTGTCTTGTCATTTTTTAACTCCTAAGTTCATATTCACTCTTCTATCCCTACTCTAGAGTTGGCATAGCCATTCTGTCATTGATAATGTACTTTTTATTGCTTATAAGGTTTTAGCAAATCCATAATCTTTAAAATAAGAATGAGCTCAGGTAAGATGACAGCCATGAAGAAAACTTTAATGTGCTTTCACAATTGCCCTTTGCAAAAGCAGAGTTAAAGTCATGAGGCTAAAGTAGAAAGTCCTGATTATTCAAGCAAAGCAGGCTTAGTAAGATATTTATCAACTGAAATTGAAGACTGATGAATATCTGAACAAATGACTGTAGTTGAGTGTTTGTATAATTTTCTTTCTGAATGACTCATTTTCATTCAACAAGGTCAAGTACACAGAGTAGAAACCAATATAAATTCTTATTGGGAAAAACTAATGATATCATTGATCTGTGAATTGTGTCTTTTAAGACACTCTACCATCCGTCTATACAAGGTTTGGAAGGTCATTCATATTTGTATGTTTATGGATGAATTTAAAGACTATTTACAACTAATCTCCTCTTGCTTCAGCTGTAAGATTCTCCCAAGTAGTCTATAGAAAGGGGATAATTCTTTTTTTTTTCATTTAATGATTATTCAAGTAAGGCTATATATATTCTCCTTTTAGATGTTTGACATGTCTATTTAAGGATCATGGTTTCTGCTTTGCTTGTAAAACAAGCAAGACTTAGTAGTTCATTTCACTAGTTATTATGAGACAACAGCAAGAATGTTCTTGAGATAAAGTGACTTGATAATTTATCATTACATATATATACTACAGTCCTAAATGATGGGCTTTCACATTATTTTACATACTGAAATGAAGCCCATAAACACTGACGATGGATGAGTTCTAAGTGAGTAAGAAAGTTTGGTGAAAAAGTTTAATCTTTGGAGACATTTTTTAATGAAATAATCATGTTCTTCTTTTGTTCTAACCTGGAGGTGTCCTTTGCATAAGATTTCTGTAGATGATCTTTAATTCCTGTGGAACTGTTTGGATACTCAAGAGATCCTTAGAATTTTACTGGTTTCCAACCTGTTGGCAGGTTTTACATTCTACTTTTTCCTTTAACCACTAGAGGGCAAAATATTCACAGATCATACCACGGACTTCCATTTAATTAATTATGAATAGTAAATTCAAGATAATAATTATCATTACTTATCTGTAATGGATGTGGCTACTGAGGTAGAGTCATACTGTGAAGACAGAAAGTGATAGTCCCATTTGGTTTAGTCATCTAGGGAGAGACCAAGGGAGTGGCCAACTGCAAGGTGATGGGAATTGAGCTCTTAGTGCCAGCAAGAGGTATCATTCACATATGTATTTCAAAATGCACTATTTTATTCAAAGAGACATAAATAACATCATCTTTGAAAAGGAACGTGGTAGGTAAGTAATGTTGTCAAGTTAAGCACATGATATTTGCACTGTTAAGTGAAGGAAAGTAGCATTTCTAGGAATCAGCTTTACTCATTTTTTTTTAACTTAAACGATGAGTCACTTTTCGGTTTGATTTTTAAAGTTTATAAATATATGAGAGAAACAGTTAGCTCAGTAAATTAATGGGCTGTCATCTAAACAAATTATTAATGACAAACAGAATAGTAGAAATTGAAACTAGACTACATACTTCAACCATTATTCCCTTAATTTATATTTTAGGGATAAATCAAACAGTAAACTTGGAATAATTAGCATTCATGATGTACAAATGAATTTTCTCATAGTGATTTTGTCGTATTAATATTTACTTGACTTATTGTCAAAAAATATTATTTCAATGAAAAACGTAATCCTCATATGCTAAGTAGTTATGATGTGTATTTATATAGGGAGAAATTCAAAACAATTAATGTACTGAAAGAATAGGTAATATGCGTTTTATAAAGTACATTTGTTTTTATTTACTGGTTGCACATTATATGTCATTATTTAACTTGTTGGCCAGAGACAAATATATGACAGTCAGCTCTGTATCATAATCTATGTTTTTACATAAAAATCACACTACAGCTATCAGTGGCATAATATTACTAGCCCTGAAGTTTTATGTTTACTCTATTCTTGCAGAGTGAAAATATACTAATTCATCATAACTTGCTATGAAAAAAAATTGTTCTCTGAGGAAATTATAATACCTTCATCCAGACAAATTAACTTACATATATTAATTAAAAATGGGGTTTTACTATTGTATACAAAATATTTATTGTATTCCTTAAATTTCAGGACACATTTATTAAAAACCTAGTTTAATATTTGTAAGGGAAAATATTTGTAAGGGAAATATTTGTAAGGGAAATGCCTCATAAGGACAAAGGAGACCTGTTTTTAACGTTGTGAACTCTTCAAAGTATTCTGATTCAAGGACAGGTGAATACAAACTTGATTTAAGTATGATTTGTTTATCAATTAATTCAAATATTTATGAAATTGGCTTCCAAGTAAATTTATCTCTACTTCTGACCATTAAAATCTGGCCAGTAATGAATCAAAACTACAATACAAACTGTCTTCTTTAGACTTTCTATTAGGAATTATTTTAAGTAAATATGGGGTGTTTTGAACTCTTGAAGGCAGATTCAGTCCAGCAGGAGAATAAAAACATAAAAAGGTATCCACCATTTTTGAATTAACAGAGTTACAAACTGAAAAAAAAAAAAATCTAATGATGACACATTTTTTTGCAGCTATAGTTCAAAAGAGGCTAAAAAAGGAGAAAAAAGCAAAAAGAAAATTGCAAGAAGCCCTTGAGTTCGAGACCAAGCGGCGCGAGCAAGCAGAGCAGACGCTAAAACAGGCTGCGTCCACGGATAACCTCAGAGTGCTAAACGGTAAGAAAGTGCACATTTCGCCAGGACCATCTCGCCTTTTGAATACTGGGCGGACATTTCAGACACGTGTTTGTGTATTTCTGTGGATGTGACGCACGCAGTGCTGCTTGTAGAAACGTGTGCATGGAAACACTTCGTTCTGTAGGTTCCCCTTTTGCTTATTGCCTTACCCTCGCATCCGAGATCTAGCATTACTTTATGCTTAACCAGCTCTTTTTTTTTTTTTTTAACAAACGCGTGACACAATATTAGTGGAAGAACTTCCCCTTCTATGTGACTTGTTTATCTACTTAAATCTCTTGAAAATTCCTCTGCCTAGTTTCTGTTCAACCTTTAAAAGATGACAAAGATGTATGTGATTTTAATTCAGCACCAGAGTAACAGGTTGCTCTTTTTATAAAAGGACAATGGGTATAAAATGAAATATGTGTCACTCTTACCTTTCTGTGCTTTTAGACTCTCTGACCCCCGAGATAGAAGCTGACCGCAGTGGCGGCAGAACAGATGCTGAAAGGACAATACAAGGTAGGAATGTGCAGAGGGCTATAAATCTCGATCTCGCTATATGAGTTTTTCCTCAGCTTTCGCCTGCTACTCAAGCATGTAGCCCACCATCTGGGCCGCATCAAAACAAGTTCAAACAAGGTCAAGTTCATCTTGCTTGTTTATATGAGTGAATTCATTTTGTGCTGATAGATTTTCTTTAAATTAACAGGTCATTTCTGTTTATACAATGCAATTAAAAAGGAATAATTAATTTTAAACAATGTATGAATTAAGCTGGGACATAGTAAATGTGTTTTATTGAATGTTTGGAACCCAACTTACTGCAGAAAGGGTTTATATAATCTATACTACACAAATAAAATAATGGACTAAGTAAATATGTCTTTCTCAAGATTTAGACATCTCTAACTAATCACTTTGTGACAGTTACTTCAGAGCACATACAGAATGTCCTCGTCCAGTGTTCACAAGAAATGAGACTGTTCAGTTCCTGCATGGATTCCAAAATGCCTGCATGCTACTGTGTACATTTTAATAACACAAGCATGCTAGAAAAACCATATACAGAATACTAAAGGAAACTGAATTAAGCACTCTGAATAACTGACGATGTATATTATCAAGACTTCACAAGTAAGAAAGAACAAAATTTGAAAGTAGAATTTATAATGACACTGAGACAAGAGATTCAGTCTAACAACATGAATAAGAAACAGGGACCAGAGCATTTGTTTTCATTTTTAAATGGAAATGATTGTTAAAAGGGAAACCTACAATGATTAACTGTCATAATCCTTCCAATTGCTTTTATTTTGTATTTAAACTCAATCATTTTTAGAATATTATGTGACTTAAATTGTGTTGTTTAGCTCCAAAAATGTCATTCTTACCTTAATATAAAGGAAATACACATTCTTATAGTACCATATTTGCAATAAGTAACAATTAGAAAACCTTAAAGAGACACTGGCAGGGACACAATGTTACACTTTTTGCCAATATTTATTTTACTTGAGGTCATAATAATTCATTTTTAAATACTAAAATTTGAACTTTATATTATTATGAGACATCTAGGAAACAATTACTGCAATTGTAGATGTAAAAAGGTTTCAATTTTTAAAGCATTATGGATTTTACAACAATTACTTATGTATCATTAAAATCCTAAGAATTCTATTCCAAAGGCATCTGAACAAGTTCCTATTAACACAAATCTTATCCAGATAGTCAGGTTTGACATCATCACCTCAGTAAGGCCAATGGTAATTAATGTAAACCCCCATTTTTATAGCAGGGACTCTTTGTACACAATTTAGATAATTTTGAAATAGACTGAGGAAGCACATGGGCCTCTGTATAATTAACTTCTGTATACAGAATTGTTAAGTCCAAACAACCTAGACAAGATTATAGATAACATATTCTTACACATAAATGAAAAATTAATGGTTAATATTAAAAATAAATGATCAATTTTTTCATAGTTCACAGGGTATTCATGATATAAAGTATGATTATTTTTACTTTAAGGTATAAAATTCATATATTTTAAAATGCAACCTTTATTTTGGATACAATCTTATTTTTATGAGGTTGAAATTTTGTACACTTAATTTCTGATGCTATCATTTGCTTATTCTGGAAAAATAATTTTATCAGAAATTGCCGTCTGTTTGCTATCCAGAATGCTATCAGTTGAGTAACGTAGTAGAGCTGCCAAATAACCCCATGATTAGAGAAATGAAACATTTGAACAAGAATTATTCTTAAGTAATTCAAAGTCAAATCTAAACTAGTATGCAGTTATTTTGTTTTAAATTTTGATATAAAAATATTCATTCAAACAGCCTAATCTTTTTATTATACAAAATGCACAATCTTCAATAAAATACTTTACAAATATTTTTTTATAATATGATAATGGTTTTTTTCAAATGGAATTATAAAAAACACCATATGGATGTTTCTAGCTGTTAGTCTCTTTAAAAAGTATTTCGTTCAGGTGAACTATTACAGAACTTTTAAAATAATAAAGCAAATAGATCTTTTGTTATTCATTTTGGCCTTTGAATCTTGTTTCTATTATAATGCTAAAATAGTACATTTAGAAGAACAGGATTTAGCTCAAGTGGTACCATGCCTACCTGCAATCACAAGGGCCCCAGTTTGATCCCTAGTACCACAGACATTCATGCACGCATACATACATACATACATATGTATGTACATACACCTTACTATAATATAATGCATTTGGAAGGTAAGAATAAAATTAACTGTGAGGGGAAGAAATCAAAGAAGAACTTCTAGTGAATTCTGTGAGCACAGAACAGGAAAGGTGCAGAAGAGAGGGGCAAGACTCCACCCTAAGTCTGCACTGGGCAGCTCTGTGGGCTGACCTCGCTTCGTACCTCCATTCCCCGGTCCCTCCTGGGTTCCATTGCAGATGTTAGACTCCTTATATTCTTTTTTTACTCTTGACCCAACACAACTTAAATTATTCTTGTTCCAAAACAAATTCAATTTGATTAAGAAAGAAAAACATAACCACACAATTTTATGATTATCACTTTAAAAATATTTAGGTAATAAGTAAATGTCACAGTTGGCCCAAAAGGTGGTTGGACTTAAATACTATTTCAGTACCAATTAATTATCCTGGTGCAAACAGCTGAGGTGATACTAAATATTCCATCATTTCCAGCATCATCATTTTGTATCACAGTTTCCATAAAATTAAAGAGGTGAGAAAGAGGAAACCTGGGGGGTTTAGATAGCATTCTTTAAGAACAAAGGTGCTAAATAATTTAACTTGTCTTTGTAAGAAACACAAATCATTTCATGGTTCACAAGGATAAATTATTCATTGTGACTATTTCTAATGACTGACTCCAAATCATGAGTTTGATGAAGATATTATAAATAATCATTCAAAACCTAGAAAAGAAAGCAACTCTTCAGGGCCCCTGAATCACAGGCAATCAACTGTTTCACGCTGCAAGTCCAACAGATATGCACGCCGTGGCCATGGTGCGTCTAGAGGTTTACAAAACATATCCTACTTGGTACTATTTCTAAGACAGTTTGAAGGAAGGATTTGGTGAGAAGGTTTTGTTTTGTTTTGTTTTGTTTTTTATCGGCTGGTTAGTAAACATACTTTCAAGCCTCTCCGTATAAAGAAGCACACAATGCTCGTACATTGCCAACTGTGTGATTTGATGATTTCCTCAGTGAAGTCCTAGTCTTTTTTTCTTCTCTTTCCCTAGGCTGCAGTGCTTCTTAAGGAGTCCTTTAATCATTTGTACCTTTTTTCCCCCATTTTGCTCCCCTCCTTCAGCCCTCAACCCCCCACGTCTATATAAGCTGTGTCTATTTTCTTCCTTTTTACCATTAATTTTTTTCTTTTGCTTCTTTACTTTCCCCTGCCCCAAGTTCCCTTTTCCTTTGAACATTTTCCTCCTATTTCACAATACCTATTGTATATATATATATATACACACACACACGCACACACACACACACACACACATATTTCGACAGTTGTACAGTGATATCTCTCCAGCCTCTTTAGATGTCCCTAGCAGCTACAGATAATAATACATACATTTCTGGAAGGTTGCCTCAGGGTTCTCAAAGTTCAGCACCAAAACGGAGTCATCTCTCTACCAGTCTAACTTCCTGCACTGTCCCCTCCTCAGATTGACCACATTGGGTCTGATCCCTTGTCCATGTAATGAAGGAAGAACTGAGCTTGACATTTTTCTCCTTCTGTTTCTCCTTTTCTACATTCAGTCACAGCTTTTCCCCTCCAGTCTGTCTGTGCCAGTCATGCTGGAAGTTCTGTTCCTGCTCTTCCACCACCCACGACCTCCCTTCTAGGACCTCCCTTCTTTTCCTGCCTACAAGGGACATCCCTCCCCGTTTCCTGGCCTTTATTCACCCACCCTTGAAATCTCAGCTTAAAAGTTACCACCGTTAGAATAATTCACCCGCCCCGAAGCACCTGCGAGCCCCTTAGGACCAGGTCTACTTATTCTTCCTGAGCTCCTTGTTGGATATTTGCTTCTCTCAAGGTAGCTGGACAGAGCATGAGCCATCTTGCTTGCTTTGACTGTCCCCCTATGGCAGTGATGTTGAAGACTTTAGAGACGGGTGCCCAACCTCATTTATTTATTGCAATGTGCCAACAGTGTAAATCAACCTAAATGCTGAGGTTTTACTTTAGAAAAAACAACTCACACATTAACATTTTCTGTTTTAAAAGAAAAACAGAGAGTATGCATGCCATAACTGCTTTAATTCCTAGGAGGATGTTTGGCACCCAATGATACTTGCTATGAATTCTCTGAAGGAAGAAATTAGATACTGATAAATTAGGACCTACATGAACTGGGTATTTAGCTCAGTGTTTCCAGCACCTGCCTGGTAAGCGCAAGGTCCTGGGTTCAGTCCCTGGGAACCACATATGACAGTGCCAGTCTTGGTGACTCATGCCCACCAGCAATCAGTACCATGCACCACAGTGCTGGATGTGGTGGCTCACACCTGTAATCCCAGCAATCGGGAGGCAGAGGCAGGAGGATTGCTGAGCTCGAGCCTGAGTTTAGGACCAGCCTGAACTACAAAATGAGACCCTGTCTAAAAAAAAAAAAAAAGAAAGAAAGAAAGAAAAAATAGGACCTATGTTAGATCTTGTGGATGTGGAAATCCTCACTGTTCAACTTTTCAGTTGGGGAGACTGATGGAGGGAAATAAAATGATATGATTGTGATAGGAAAGTCAAAATTATAAATGATGGCAGAATTAATGTTCATATTTGATACCTGAATTAACAGTGGATGACTATTCTTCTTTGTGTGCATTTCTAATGCCATTCTATTCTTGGCACATTGGACCTAAGGTTTTCATTCTGTACATGCTTATTTCTATGCTGCTTTTAAAATTTTAAATTCATACTCTCTCTGATACCAGGGGTTGAATCATGACCTTGCGCTTGTGAGGCAGGTACCAGAACCACTAAGCCAAATCCCCAGCCTGTTAAACATTTCTTTTATTTAATATACAGGAACATAATGCTATTCTGATTTGTTTGTTGCGGTTACAGAAGATTAAATCTTATGTGTATAAATTCTACTAAGATATGGTGAATACTGCTGTGAGATTTTGTCTTTTATAGAAATTCTGAAAAACCTTGAAAGTTTTGTTTTTACTTGTTAGATTAAAACCTATTTCTTTTTTGTATATGTGCTGCCGAAGCAAGCACTAAAACCTAATCTTTTGAACCCCTAAATTATTATTAAAATCAATAGGGATGTGAACCACAGTGCCTCTGACATCATAGGTTATCTGCAAGTTATGCTTGCAATATCTTGACTTCATTTGAAAGTACATGTCTTTTATGTACATCCACTACCTATAATTAAAATTATTTTGCTTTGTATTCTCTTTTTCACTGATTTTAGATCATAGAAACCCAAGTATTTCTCCAAGAAAAAGACACAAAATACTTGCCTACACATCAACAATCTTTCTCCTTCCATAAAAAGTTCCTTTCTCTTCTTTTGAAGATACAAGGTGAATTTAATTTAAAATTATTCTTCTATTCAATAAATACGTATTCAACATTAATGTTGCACTAAATACACTTCTGTGTTGTTCCTTCAGTAGTATTGAGAGAGGTCTTTGAGGTAAATTAGACCCTTTTACTTTGCAAAAGAGGACACTGAGGCTTAGTGAGAGTAGATAACTTATTAAAAATTTCACTAGAGTAGATCAGAGGAAGGACTGTCATTCACTTGTTTTCAACATCACCTTATTTTCTTCATGAGTGCTTTGAGATTAGGACTATTAAATGTCCTCCTTTTGCCTTGAAAATATGTCATTATTATTATTATTATTTTCATAATGGAAAGCTCCAAAATATCATATCTCATGTCATTTTAAGAAAGGAATTTAATTGAGCTTCTTTTATTGAATCAAATGTTCCAGTAATCAGTGAATTTCCTTGGATTACATTTCTTTATTCAGACTTCAGAGTATTATGCATTAAGTGGAAGTGAGAACAATAAACAGTGAGAAATATTGGGATCTGATAAGCTCTGGCTTCTTTCTTGCATTATGGAATATTCTAATGTCAAGGAAAGGTAATTTAAACTAAGAGAGCTTAATTAAACTTCTCACCATCATACTGCTAGTTAATTGGATCGCTAGCATTTGAGTCCGGATTTTTTGTCCCCAGCGATGATCTTTCTATCAGGCCTTGATGTCGGAAGCTTCGTGTTTCTCTTATAGTACCACCATTTTCAGCTGCATCATGCACTCAGCACCTTACCTGTTAAGAACTTAAAAAGACCAAGTGATAATAGTAGAAATTATTCATACCTGGAAAAGTATTTCTTGTTTTCACTCTTTTTCAACCATTATGCTTATACCGCATCTATGGATACTTCCAGCACAGAGGAAAACTTCATTTTAAGCAAACAAAATGAAGGAAAATAACAAAAATTAAGAAATTACTCATATTTAGATAAAAGATTCGACTTCATCCTCAAAAGTAACATGTAATGAACTCACAGTACATGTAAAACCTCAGCATGAAATCCAGATTCTGTTTATAAATGACACTTGAAGAAGTGCTTTTCTGTTTTGAAGTGAAGGTGTGAGTAGAACTTTCTAAATGACATGACAAGACTTAAATTAATATTGCTAAATCAAACCTGACCTGACTTAACCTTACCACTTTTAAGATCTTTTTGAAAGTATCATTCAAATTTAATCACCACAGAATTATTTTTAACATATATCTATTTCTAATACTTAAAAACAGACTTCTGTGTTTCATGTGGAAATTGTGATTCTACAGGCATTTCTGCAGAACCTAGAAGTGGAGAATTGCTAGGGTCCTGGTCTAGATTCCAATCTATTTTTTTAAAATTTTCTATTTATTTTCTTATGAAAGTTCAAGAGTGTGGTGAACATAAAAGATTAAATACAATAATTCCTGAGAAACACTTAGCATGTACTGGGAAATGGTACATATACAGTTAAGTTTTAGTTCTTAATATTAAATTTTATCATGAATTAACATAATTACTACAGAGCCTGGCAACTAGTAAACACTAAAGCTATTGTTGCTCTAATATATAATTTACATTTCCTTTACTGGAAAATTGGTCTTTATTTATTATACTCTGTTGAATTAATCCCATATTAAAGTATTTGTGGAAAAATTTTAAGAATAGTTTTAGTTACTTAAACCAATTTTCCACATTTAAAATGTTTTTAAATAAAGAAAAGAAATAAATTAATAAAGAGAAAGTATAGGATTTAATGATTTTTTTATGCTGCTAGGTTGACTTTTGTCTAGTCACTTAGGACTAAGTAATCAACATAGGGTTTATTTCAAACTTTTTTTTTAATTTTAAAATATAATGTTAGAATTATATTACTTTGAACAAAACACAGTGATAATAAATATACTTTGATTCCCTTGGCACAGGTTTCTGGTGTTTGGCAGCATTTCAGGACAGCTAATCAATTTAAGATAGCATTGACTAAGTTGCACAAAAGGTGATATTGATTGTAGTATAATAAGTACACTATTGTTCTGTAGTTATCAGAGGTCACTGTTAACTACTCATTCAACTAGAAATCAAACTTCATGTAGGAAGTTCCAGAGATATTCATGAATTTTATTATCCTATAAAATCTATATTTTTCTCATCATTTCAGTATAAACATGTTTATTCTTCTGAATATAAATGTATATGTTTAAACTCCAAATATTGAAGGCTTCTTTAGGTTTTTGTTTTATATGGTTTCTTCATAGTTTATACTAATTATACATGAAATTAAACATGGTAAGGATGAAGTATGAAGCTCTTAAAATAGTAATAACATAATTAATTCCATCATTACATAAAATTACTTCAAAGTATCATTCTATACTATCTTTTGGTATTTCTGATTCTCCTTTAAAAAAAAAAAGCATGATGGTGGTTATTACAATGTCTATGTCATCCTGTGACATTTTCAAGTTGTATCTGTGATGTTAATTCAATTCTCATGCCATTCCCCAAGTACTAGGCAGCAAATGGAAACACAATGAGAGGTTTTATTTTGTAATGTATTTGATAACATTTTCTAGTAAAAAGTATGTAGTTGAAGATCAATACTAGGAGAATTTAAGGGATATAGAAATTACTATACCTGGAAATATCAGAGACAATGGATTGAAATTGGAAATTTACAGAGGGGGAAAAATATTGTGCAACTAAATTGCAATTAAGTACTCTCAACAAGCATTATTAATATGGAATTTAACAATGTTTTGTGTAGATGGAATTTCAGAATTGAATTAAATTGGGCTGTTCACAAATACATTTGTGATTTACCTTGAGTATTGTCTGAAGACCTATAACCAAAGAAGAGTTATGAAAGGAAATTGAGGAACATCTTAGAAGGGAACCCTGGTGGTGGATTCATTTTGACCTGTATCAGGATTAGTGTGGTGAAATATTGGTTAAACAAAGTATATCAATGAGATTCACAGATGACTCTAACTTAGAAGGTATTATTTATATTCATATGGATAGTTTGAGCACACAAAAAAAACCTGAAAAACTTATAAATTAAAGGCTGACTAAAATGAAATTGCCTCTGGTAGACCAGTAATTTAGTTTTTAGATCTATTTTAAAAAGCACATAAAAGCTCAATAAATACAAGTAGTGACATACATCCAGTTACATCTTTTTTATGATGACACCAAAGTAACAATGATGAACTGCACATAAGCCTGTCATTTTAATTTTAGATGTATTTTGATACACTATACATATTTTTTTGCTATTCATTCCAAACACTTTAGGAAGTTACTTTTCATATATATATATATATATATATATATATATATATATATATATATATATATATATATATATAATATTATTTTCATATTTAAGGAAATGTAATTTTTAGTAGATATTTGCTTGGAGTTTCTTCATCTTATTATTAGCAAGGGAAAAATCAGTGGACATTATGTCCAATTAACTTGCTCCTTGAAGATTGTATCAGTAAGAAAATGTGCATATTGGGCCGGAGAGTTAGCTCAGTGGTTCCAGCACCTGTCTTGCAAGCACAAGGGCCCAGGTTAGATTCCTCAGCAACCACATACAATACTGGGTGTAGAGACTCACGCCCAGAAGCAACCAGTACCACATACCCTAGTACCGGGCGTGGTGGCTCACGCCTGTAATCCCAGCACTCGGGAGGCAGAGGCAGAGGCAGGAGGATTGCTGTGATGTGAGTTGGAGGCTTAGCTCAGGGCCAGCCTGAACCACAAAGCGAGACCCAGTCTCAAAAAAAAGAAAAAGAATCATAAGAGTGATATGAGTATTTAAGTTATATAAAATGTACTTCCATATTTTATTCTGCAGATTAAACCACAGGATTTTTATAACCAAAAGAAAATTTGCTCTACATGTACAGTATATGATTATGGAAAGTATACTATCAATTTTATTAGAATGTATATGCTTAGACATTTGAAATATATAACAATTTTGATATACATTTTCACTTAGGAAAAATTAAAACATCATTATTTATAGATAACAAATATAATAGTGCTTATAGTGAATTATTCTACCTCCCAGGGTTAGGGACAGAATGCATACATTCCACAATAATGTTTTTTCTTTAAATTTCTACTGTTCGAACCATATTAATGAGAACATCATTTTGGAGAACTAATTATTTCTATTTGTCTTGTGTCACACTTTCTAATTCCCCTATATTAGCACAGCCAAAGCAAATTAATTGCTTTTCCAGCAGTTGAACCTTGTCCAAGAATGAGCTCACATTCCCTTCCAGTTTCCCTGTTTATGGGAGTGCATTGTGTCAAAAATTTCTCTTGATACTAAACATAGTCTTGAGAATACCTTTACAGATTTCTGTGTGCTCACTTGATGAAATTTATAAGTTTAAGTGACCCGCCAGGAAAGATAAAGTTCTTAGCTGCAAGATTATACATCAAAACAGTTAAAGTGAAATTAAAATTAAATGAATGAATCTCACTGAAGCAAAAAAAGCAGTAATTAATGGTTCCCTTAATTGTCTTCATAAAATATTTGCATGGGTCTAATTTGCATAATTTGCATGTATTAATTAATCTTTCAAAGGAATTTTGTGCTGAGAGAAGCCAAAAAATCTCTTTGTTTTATTTAAGATCTAATGAAATATTTATCTTCTTTAATGAACTTCTCATCTTCATTAAAATAAAAATTGTACAAGTTTGTATGTTTTAAATGTTTTTATAATTGAAGTATTCAAAAAATCTCTTTACACTTACAACAACTGAAAAACAAACACATTATTTAGCTTTCAGTATCACTTTAACCATAGTAACATTTTTAAAAAGGAAGTTCAATTTCACTTTCTCAAAGATGGCCAAACAGTTGGTAAGTGAATGTAGCTATTTAGTTTCACAAATAAGCTTTATAAAAGCCTGATCATTTCTTTCAGTGGCAATGTTGTTTTTTTTTATGGCTGAAATACTGGGCAATTAGAAGGTATGGATGAAAAAATCAGTATGTTTAATTATTTGGAAAATGGTTGATTACTTGAAACTATTTTAGTTGGTTCAAAGAAATTAGCCCATAAAATTCTAGTAGTTCTTATTAATAAATTGTAGATTGACTGACAGTGTTTCCTGGCAGAAACTGTAAGGCTTAACTTTGTTTTAAATCTGTCTGCTGATGAATTTCAGCAGGAGTTTCTGCTCTCACAAACTAAAAGACCGTACTGAAAACCAAGACATGCTTTGGCAAAGATGAAATCCAAAGTCGAAGTGCCAATCATACACATTCAAGAGAACTGAGGAAAAATGTGAGGACCGTCTAGAATTTTAAAAACTGGAAGGGAAATGGTGATCTGTTAATGGATTCATTCTTTTTGATGCAGCAATGTTTCAGGATACAACAAAGAAGAAAATGAACTAACATTTCTAAGGCAGTTTAAGGTATGCACAGCTTTAAACAATGTTTGTTTTGTTTATCTTTATGACAAACCCATTTTCTATTTGAAGAGACTGAGGCACGTGATATCATTCACTTAGACTCAGTCACTCAGGAACTCGAGTCCCTTTGTCTCCATTGCTTCCTACTAACAGTAATCTTATTATCCCACTGTAATTTAGGAAGTGGCCAACAGTAGCTAAATGTTAAACTGGATAAAGAGGGTGGCATACATTTATAAGGATTAAGCTTCAGAATGCAAATATGTATTCCTTTACATGTAAAGTTTAGTACTGTAATGCAAACCAATTAAATTGACTTTGGGTATCTTATGGAACTCATCTTCAGGAAAAAGGCCTGCTGTATAGGCAGAGGTATTTTGTGCTCTCTCTGCTACCACTCTTAATATGCATTTTCTCAATAAGTTTTCCTTAAAGTAAAAAAATAAAAATAAAAATAAATAGTGTTTTCTGAAATATACTGCACCATATCCACTAGTTTATAAGGATATACATTAGAAGTGCAAATGCATTTTAGCATTGATATTACAATTTACTTAAGTAATTTCAAAAGAATTAAAATTATTATTATGATTTGGTGCTATTAAAGTACTGTTGGACTGAGAATGGTAGTCTAGAGTCAATATTACCATTCATTCATATTATGCCACTTTAACTTCTAAGAACTGTGATATTATTACCATTTTATTCTCTCAGTATAGTAAGAACATCTAATTATCTTCTATGACAATGTATATAAACACACAAATATATATACACACACACATACACACTGTATCCATTTTGCCCATGTACATATACATGCAGATTCTGGATCCAGAATTACTGAGTTCGAATCCCCTTGCTGCTGTTTCTTATTTGTATAATAATAAGTATATAACTTAATTTCTTTAATTTTTTTATTCCAACTATGTACAACTCATACAGTAGAAATAATATCTATCTTATAGTTGTGGTATATGGATTAAATTAATATATGCACAGTTTGTATAGTTATGTACAAATTTGTCATGATAGATAATAATATTTACATTTTTAAAAATATAAATATGTTAAGCATGATTTTTAAAAAAATCTTTACTAGTACAATGAAGATCTTTTCTCTTTGTAATCCATAATTTTTTAAATTAAACATTATTCAATCTGGCAGATGGAAATTGTATTCACCAGATTTTCCAGAGCACTTAAAAAATTCATGACATGGTGTGAATTTCAATATTTTTGTTAATTTAAACAACATATTTTAAGAGATTAGTTTGCTACTATATATTATGTAAGATTATGTATTTCAAACAAAACATAAACTTAGTTATTTTAACTCATGTTTAAGATGGAAATATTTCAGCTTCTTAAATTTCTATTGTATTTTGGTAATTTTTTTTCAATTTGATTTGTATTTTCATGTAGTGTAGAGTGGCTATGTACTATTCTAATTCATACATAATTACACTCATGAGATAGTAAATCTCCAAACATATTTCCACTTATGCCTACTAATTATACCTATAAAACGATGAATGATGGCTACAAATTATTGGATCTGATTTTCATTCTTTATTTATTTCCCCCTTGGAGAAAGAGTGCTGGATGGGAAGATTTTAGAATATCAATTATTCCCATACATATTCAGATGTGCTGTGTTTAACTTTAATACTATATTGTGGCTCTACATTTACATATGAAGTATTTTGAAGGGATCATAGCAGAATTAAGGTCTAGTATTTTAAATTCAATGATAAAATACTTAGTTGCATCAATACTTTCAGTTCTCACTGTTTTATGCTGACTAAGAGATTTGGCTTATCTCACTCAGTATGATCCCAGTGTTTTGACTGGCTTTACCAAATTTCATCAGCAGCTGTATGAAGTTGTACATTATAGGCCCAGTTACTCTAGTTAAAGGGCTGGGAGTGAACAGAAATTTCAGAAATGAGGAAACAGGAAAGACAAGAAGGGGAAGCACATTCCTCCTGTCCTAGCAGACGGCCCTTAGTTCCAGCCAGCTGCTGCCCAAGTGGAGCCTCAGCCCCGTGGGTCTGTCCCTTCTCTAGAGCAACTCAGCAGTGTATCTTCTATGTAAGATTACGAGATTCCTAAACCATTCTGGATGCTTGAATAGGATGCAGGTTTTACTCCTGTTCTCTGACATCAGCACAACAAACAAAAGACCTTGAGTCAAGAACAGCTAGTAAAACAGTGTAATCTGTCAAGATAAAAACCAAATTGAGAAGAGCACTTCATCTTACAAATGAGGAGAAAACTTACAAAACTTTTTTGAATGAATATAATAACTTTGGTACCTAACTGCTTTGAATTCAAATATAGGTGAGGGATAGCATTTTCGAAGCTCCTGGCCCACATCTTCTGTTTAATTACTTTTTTCCTTTAGATTAATGGCATTTTGGTAACCACTTCAGTCGTATGAATGTTACAAAAATAAAAATGATCAATGTTTTATTTTGTAGATCAAAATTATCCTTAATTTATTGGAATGTAAAACATTTTAAAAACTGTAAAAGATGTTCAAAAGGATTGATTAATTATATTCTATAGCTGAAAGCCTTGTATTCTCCAAAGAATTAAGAATTAATCTTGAATATGTCCTGTCAAATGAAAATATGAATTAAAGTTTCAAGAATGAAAAGACTGATATAAATGTGATAGATAAAATATTCATTGAACAAATATCATATGGTATGCCTAATCTTGTGGAATAAATCTCTTATAACTCTTAATCTCTCTCCTGATTAAGACTCATTGAGATATGTAACAGAACCTCTGCTTTTAAAAGTTACTGGCCTCAAGGCCAAGAGGTGACTATTATAAAAGTGATCTTCATGTTATTCCTTTTATGTATATATTTTACTGAGTTTTACAATGAAATTTTAAAGGACAGGCAAAATTTAACCAGTGACTCACTGCTTCTTTATATATCAATAAATATAATAAAGGAAAGAAGTTGGCCTCATTACACTGAACTAATTTGGGTTCAAACTAGATAGAAAAGTTCTTACTGGTTCTTAGAAAGAAGTCCAAACTAAGAGCACGTAGTGCTCCCTGACATGCCTTCAGAGGACATGTAGAGACACTATAGAGTATAAACTACCATGATAATGGAGGAGCACAGCCCACTCATTAAAAATTTAGGAATAATATTGAGGTTACATTCTGTTCACTCACATCATAATTTCTCCACAAAAGTCTCAACTCCTGAATTCTAAAATGTTAATTACATTTTTCTACTTAGTGAAATGTTATGAAAATAGTGCTTAAGTATCTATAAATCAACATAGAAACATTTGGTGATTTTTTTAGGTTGATCATTTTGCTTGCTTAAACCAGTTTAAATCAATCCCTGTTTTTTTTTTTTTTTTTTTTTTTTTTTTTTTTTTTTAGGTTTTTTTTTGGAGACAGGGTCTCGCTTTGTGGTTCAGGCTGGCCCTGAGCTCAGCCTCAAACTCACATCACAATCCTCCTGCCTCTGCCTCCCAAGTGCTGGGATTACAGGCGTGAGCCACCACGCCCGGCACTGTGGTATGTGGTACTGGTTGCTGCTGGGTGTGGGTCTCCACACC